>PVJS01009038.1:0-51434 GCA_004027185.1 Glis glis
AGAGAGAGAGAGAGAGAGAGAGAGAGAGAGAGAGAGAGAGAGATCGTGCGCGCGCATGCGCGCTGAGGTTGACCGCGAACCCGGATCCTCCGGTCTCCGCCTCCCAAAGTACTGGGATTACAAGCGTGCGCCACCACGCCCGGCCCAAAAAGGCCTTTTTCAATAAGAGCCACTGACTCATCTTGACACCCTTGTCAAAAATGTGAGGGTTTGGTTTTGGACTCTCAATTCTGTTTCATTGATCTATATATCTGTCTTTATGACAGTCTCACACTGTTTTGATTATGGTAGCTTTGAGGTAAGTTTCAAAATAGAGATATATGAGTTTTCCAACTTTGTTCTTTTTCTAGATCGTTTTAGCTATTCTGGGTCCATTGCATTTCTACATGAATTTTTGGATCACCCTATCAATTTCTGCAAAGAAGTCACCTGTGATTTTGATAGGGATTATGTTGAAACTGTAGGTCAGTTTGGGAACAGTTACTATCTTGAAATGAAGACTGACCCAGGAACATGAGATGTCTTTCCATGTATCTAAGTCTTCTTTGAAAAATATATGGCAATATAATTAACTTTTGTATGTTGATCTTTTATCTTGCAGCCTGACAATCTCATTAAATTAACTCCATTTTTTATGTGTATGAAATCTTTAGTATTTACTGTATATATGATCATATCATCTGCAAGTAGAGATAGTCTTATATTTTCCTTTCCAATCTAGATGGTTTTTAGTTGCTGTGGCTAGAGCCTCCAGTACAGTGTTGAAGAGAAGTATTCATAGCAGATCCCTGATTTTTTCCTAGTCTTGGGGGAAGCATTCAGCCTTCCCCATTGAAAATGAAAAACGTGGGTTTTTTCACAGAAGCCCTTTGACAGATTGAAGAAGTTGCCTTCTATTCCTCGTTTGCTGAGTGTTTTTATCATGAAAGGGTGTTGAAGTTTGTTACATGCCTTTTCTTTATTGAGATAATTGTGTTGTGTGTGTGTGTTTCCTTTTATTCTACTCATATGATGTATTATAGTAATTGATTTGGGGTTGTTAGGCCAACCTTGCCTTTCTGAAATAAATCCCACTTGATCATAGTGTATAACCTTTTTTATATGCTGCTGAATTCTGTTTGTTAGTATTTTGCTGAAGATTTTTGTGTCTACATTATTAGTAAGAATTATTGGTCTATAGTTTTTCTTTCCTGTGATGTGTTTGTCTGGTTTTATTATTGTAATACTGTTCTCATAGAATGAGTTGGAAAGTTTTATAGGTTGGCTTTCCTTACTTTATTTCTTGATTTTATAGGATTTTTTAATATATTATAGTTCTCTTTTTTGTATGGCCTTGAGTCCCTGAAGAATCTGGAAGGAAGTGGGCTAGGTCTATATAAACTCATTAGCACCCCTTCAAAACTGAATGGAAGCAAATGCTTGATGTCTGATGAATTTGAGGTCCTTAGCAGGAAGATTATTTTTGTGTGTCAAGTTCAGCAGGTTATATTTTGAAAGCCAATAGAGGAGATTGCTTGAGGTCAGCCTTCATTTTTAAATAGGAAGATGAAAAGTCGAATAGCTGTGGTTGTGGGTCTTCAGACTTTAAGTGGATTAAAGGTGGACAGAGTAGGGTTGGAAGTGACAGAGATGAGGCGATTGCTTCAACTGATACCTGGCCTCCACAGCTAAAAGAATCGCCAGCAATGACTGCATAGCTTCCTATTCTGCCTTCTTTATCAAGCAGGTTGAAAATCCCTTATCTGACGTTTTTACGACCAGAACTATTTCAGATTTTGGACATTTTTGGATTTTGGAATATTTTCATTGACTTTATCACTTGAGCATCCCTGGTACAAAAATCTAAATGCTCCAAAGTTCAAAGCATTTTGAGAGTTGATATTGTGCTTGGAGTGTTTTGGATTTTGGAGCACTCTGGATTTTGGGTTTTTGGATTAGGAATGCTCAACCCATATGCAAGTTTCCTTTTTAAATTGGTTTACCTCGAGTTGCTTTCTTTTTAGTTTATCATAAACCAAACCATCTTTTCTGGCAACTCAAGAGGTAAAAAGAAAGGCAGGACAGAGCCTTAAAATTCTGATTTAAAGTTGAACATCTGCCTTACTCTAGCGTTCTTTGAAAGTCTAAGGTCAGAGAACTGCCTAATTAAAGAGCCCTTTGTCACACCCTCAGGGATTCTGTGACCATGATTTCATTGTCTCCTACTATGTTGAAGAGTGTCCAGATCACTAGTTCTGTATTTTAATAAGAGGAATCTTGCACACTCCTCTAACAAGGCTACATTCACCGTACTTTTCAATGATGAAAATGCGGGGTTAAATCATCTTTGTCTCATCTGTCCCCACTCCATTTGTTGGCATGCAAATTTTGTCTTTTGATGGCACTGTTCAAACCTCATGATTTATGTCTTTTTGCCCTATTGAAAGAGATGACTTAGCCAGCCGTGGTGGCGCAGGCTGTAATCCCAGTACTTGGGAGGCTGAGACAGGAGGATCACAGGTTAGAAGCCATCCTCAGCAACTTCGTGAAGCTCTCAGCAACTTAGCAAGACTCTGTTTCCAAATTAAAAAAAAAAAAGGACTGGGTGTGTAACTTGGCTGTAGAATGCCCCTGGATTCAATCCCCAATACCAAAAAAAAAAAAAGAAAAGAAAAGAAAAAGGAGATGACTTTTCCTTTTTTTAAGCTCTGCTAGGAGTTGATCCCAGGGGCCTTACACATCCTAGGCAAGTACTCTACCGCTAAGCTATAGCCCCATGCAGAGAGATGGCTTTTGGGCTGTGGCTATGGCTTAGTGGTAGAGCACTTGCTTAGTGTTGGTGAAACCCTCAATTTGATCCCCAGTACCATGGGGGGGGGCTTTATTACCAAGGCAAAAGGAATGATATCTGAGAAATTATGTCATTTCTGAATTGAAAACGATACCCAGAGAACAAGTCCTGTGACTTCTGGCCTTTGCTGTTTGTGTTGAGAGCTTCTTGCTGTGACTCTGCTGTTTTTGCTGATGCACAGTTGACCCCAAGTGTATGTTTGTAAAGAGTCTCCTAGCCTCAGCCGCCAGGGTCTGCTGCTGTTTGCAGTTAGCTAGCGGTCTGCAGCTGTGTACAGTGCCAGAAGCTGGCCTTAGAAGCTTCTTACAGACTTAATTCAATAGACATTTATCCAGAGCCTTTTTAGTTTGAAGCAGTTTCTAGGTATTTTAGGGGATCCAAAGGCAAGTAAGACAAAGCCCCCGCTCACCAAGAGCGTGACTGCCTGGGGTAGGGTGAGACTGCTAGAAACATAAATAACTTAATATAGGAGGGACTCTGATAAGTGCTTCAGTGAAGATCAAAAGCAGAACATACACTCAGAACTGCCGAGGGGCTCAGGGTAGATCTAGCAGTTGTTCAGGGATTATAGGTCAGTTTTATACTGTGCACTTGAATAATTGAGTTGACTTTAAACTATTTGCCCTCTCCCCTGTTTGTTTCTTAGTTGCTGTTATAAAATGGGATGCAGTAGTCTCTGCTCCTTGGAAGTGTTTATCTTTGAAGCCGACTTTAAAATTCTAAGAATCAGTGGTTAGATCTTCTCCCCAGGCAAGAGAAAGGAGGGAGAGAGAGCTCTTAGGTTGTGTGGGAAATCTGTTGCACTGATAAAAGTGGGAAGATGGGAAGCAAAGGAAGCAGGGGAGGGGGCTAGGAAGAGGGGCTCTTGACTCTCCAACTCCTCTTCTTCTAGTCCCCCGAGCACCGTCCCCCACCATCCTGCAGTACCATTAGTGACTACATTCTGCTAGTTCTCTTTCAGATGGCCTCTGCAGTCAGACATCTTGCTGTTTTTGGTGCCTCAATTCTAGTTCTTAGCCATTAAACTGCTCAAAAGCTTCCACCTACTAAGTAAAGGCTAAGCCGTCCCACCCAGCAATCCCAGCTCTCCTGACCCGGCATCTTCCTTTCCCCTCTGGCTCTTCACACACCAGTATGGCTGATGCTTACTGGGTTATCAGATATACCCTCTCCCATCCAACACAACCAGTGTCATTGGACAACTGCCCCCAGAATGTCCATGTACCCTTGTGACATCGTGCTCAAATCCTGCTGGTATTTGCTTAATGGTACACATTCTTGTTCTCTTGTGTATTATAATTGTGTGGGAGGCTAATGTCTCTTATCGGATCATAAAAATTTTGAAGGTCTGTGGTGCTACTCTTTTTTTTTCCTTTTTTTGGCCCCCTCTTTTATAACTAGGGCCTTTCTCAGAGCAGGCACTCAGTAATTAGTTATTAAAGGAAAGAATGCCATTCACAATATTACTTTCATCCCAGGCTATTTACTTGTAGACCAGAAATAAGGAAACTGGGACATTAAGAAGGGTCAGCAGAGGTCTAAATGGCTGGTTAAGTTTCTTGCTCCCTCTGATTTGGGGTCAGCTAGGATTTACAAAAAGGCACAAAAGCTTAAAAATAATAATTTTTGATAGCCTGTCTGCCTGTCAAAATTACAAAATAATTAGCTTTTATGATTATATTATCTCAAGCAAATATGCCACCCATAATTTAAAAAGTGTCACTGTTTAACTATATAAATCTCAGTTGTATAGTTATATTTAACTCATGCAAATCACAGATGAAGTTATCACCACCAAACAGGTTTTTGAAGGATTAGTCATTTGATGGCATTCATGTAATCTGTGTATTATCAGTAAGACCTTTGGGATGGAGGGGCCAGGAGAGAGCTTAATGGAAAATGAGAAAATCAAGTAGCCTTGGTTTGTTTTGTTTCTTATTGCTACCATTATGTCATTACCAGACATAATATATAAAAACAATCTATTGATCCAACAGAGAGACAAGGTTGGATATTTAGTAATGTCTGTATATTTAAGGAAATGGTAGTTGCAAAATATAATCATCCGTTGATGTCCATGGGACACCCCTGCCCCCCCATGGATACCCTAAATCAGATGTTCAAGTTCCTTGTATAAAATGGCATAGTATTTGTACATAACCTATGTACATCTATTTTTAAATTATCTCTACATTTCTTACAATACCTGATACAATGTAAATGCTATGTATATAGTAATTATACTCTACTGTTCAGGAGGTAATGAAAAGAAAAAAGTCTGTACGTGTTTAGTACAGACACAACTCTTCAGGGCATTATTTTTTATGTGCAATTGGTAGAATTCACACATATAGAACTCATGGAGACTAAGGGCCAACTGTATATTTTCAATCAGCTATGTATAGCTAATTCAATATTAATGTTCAACATTAATTAAACATAAATAAATTCCACTGAGTGGATTTACTGACTTAAATGTTTCAAGTTAATCCCAGAGATGGTTCGTATGGGGTCCACATGTCCAGTGGGTCTGAGGCCTAGTGGGGCTGTGACTTCTCCTTCCCTCACGTGTCCAGGTAGATGCAGTGAGTAGGAGTTCCTGAATTGGATTGAAGGTTCCACTGACCTCGGAGGCCCTTGTAGCTCTGCCCTTCCAGTCACTGCTTGAGCTTGGGGTTCAAAGGTGAGAAAATATTGCCCATACCCTCCCTCCAGCAGTCATCTTCTGACGTGGCCCATGCCAAGATGGCTGTGCAGGGAGTAAAGGGCACTTCACAGTACTTACTGCTACAGAGAGATTGTTTTTTTTTTTTTAATGCATTGAATTTCTCAGACAGAATTTGCTATATAAATGTAACAATTAATCTAGATTTCATAATTCCTCTGTTGATTCAGTTCTCAAAAGCAAATGGAGTGTTTACTGCTCAGTAAACATTTCGTCTTGGAGCTTGCTAGTATTTACAAAAGGGATGATTAAAGAAAGTATAAACAATGAAAGAAGGAACCAGAAATCTGCTACTGCTGTGAGAACTAGCAGCTCACTCAATTTTTTTAGATAAACCATTGGGTTAGGAATTGTACAGTATAATAATAAATTAAAAGTGGAATTTTAATCCCCATTTTGGTTCGTGGCTTATTGCCAGAGTTTAGTCATAATTATAGATATAGAAAAACATTTGCTGGATATGGGCAAATTATTTAATGAATAGCAGACTCATTATTGAATAAACCTATTTAGAACTGTGACCCTACATTTTAACAAACCGAATAACAGTCCGTCTTTGTAGTCATTAAAATCCTAGACATAATTCTTGTCTCCATAAAAGTTTATAAAAGAAATTAAGGTAAAAGTTAAGCCAGTATGACTTCATTTAAAATAGCATATGACTTCAAGCAGCTCTTTCTCTTTGACTAGATGTCTTATTATTCCTTAATAAAGCGTAAGACAATCCAAATGTGGTTTGTTCCCTTGCCCCCAGCCCCCAGCCTCCTGCCAGAGTTTCTTGCTTTCACATTAACTAGATTTTGCTGCGTAATACTTTGAACTCATAGGAAGAAAATAAAGTCTCTGCCACAGAAAATGTATTTTTATTTTATTGACTTATGAAAAAGAATAGGGTAATAGAATTTCTTCCTTTTTAAAAACTCACCATTTCTTTCTTAGTTCTTATCCTTTCTTAGGACAATGCCTTATTAGGTTTCTTGAAATTAGCAAGGGGTTACATCATCTTACTCTTAGATAGTGCCCCTATTCCTTGATGCTTTCTCCAAGAATGATGGCAGATGCTTTTCGAGTTCAGTTGTATTTGACTGAAAGCAAAACCTCAGTACTGAGTAGCGTCTAAAAGACTTTTACTATATATATATATATATATGTATGAACATTTTATACTTCATCATGGAATTTCTTAGTAACTCTTAGTTACTAAAGTGGGACAAAAAATTGTTAGTAAGTAGCAATAAAAATTAAATGTCCTTTAAAAATCTAGTGTATTTTGGTAAGAATAAGAAAAGTTTGTTATAGGGACTATTGCTCTTTATCTTTTTGTTTTTTGCTTTTTGGGTTTTTGTTTGTTTTGCAGTGCTGGGGATGGAATCAGCCTGGTGCCTGCTTACGCAAGCACTCTACCACTGAGCCACATCTCCAGCCTCTGCTGCTTTTGTTTGTTGTTTTTCTTTAAGTAAATTGTTAGATTGTGGATTCTTCAGCATAGCCATAAATTGAATGTTTTGGCTTTTCTCTCGCTCTTTTTCATTTCCCATTATTGGCTCTTCCTTGCTCTCCTACATGCCTTTTTCATATAAATAAAGGCCATAAATTGAAATGAAGGTTCAGAATAACTTCTTTGTTGTTCACATCTTTCCAGTTTTTTCCTATTAATGTTTTTTCCTTTGAAAATTCCAAAATGTAGAGGGATAATAGGATAGAAAAACAAAACTTACAAAATAAGTGAAATGCTATAAAATCGTATTCAAATTCCCAAGTAGATGACTTGGTCGCCAAGAACCTTTTTTTTTTTTGCAGTACCGGGGATTGAACCCAGGGGCGTTCTACCTCCACGCTACACCCCCGGCCATATTTTTTATACTTTATTTTGAAACCGGGTCTCACAAAGTTGCGGAGGGCCTCACTAAGTAGCTGAGGCTGGCCGTGAACCCGGATCCTCCAGTCTCCGCCTCCCAAGTACTGGGATTACAAGCGTGTGCCACCACGCCCGGCACCCAAGAGCCTTTTAATTTACAAGTATTTTTAATTTTCTACTATATGCTGAAACTATAGGGAAACTAAACTGGCACTCATAAAACAGAACAATAAAAATTTATAACTTTGTCATAAATTGAGTGGTAATTGTTTATATCTTATGGGAATGGAGGTGGGGGGTGGCAGGTGGTAGGGGCACCCCCCTGGGGCTTCAGTACTTAGGGTCTGCTCCCCTACTGTCTTTAGGACTGGGCAGGATTTGGGAGAGGGAATGGGAAAAGAAGAGGACATGGGTATGTATAGTGCAGTGTGGAGGTTGGTCAGCTTGGAGTTGAAAGTTGCTGTTTAAAGTAGATTAAATGGCTGGGTACAATGAGACCAGATAAAGAAGGGCCTTGACAGGATTAGACTCGATAGTCAGCTGTTAAGTTTTGGGAGATGTGGGTCGGTGTCAGATATTTCTGCTCAGGCCTGGCTTTTTTGCTCAGGTCTCAGGGGCCCTGTGTGCTCTTTCTTCCTCAGTGCTGTCACCATGCCTTCTGTTCCCTCCCCTTGAACACCCCCAGTCACTTAGGGGCTTTTCATACTCAACTTCACACAACTCAGATTTCCCAGCCTGCTAAGGCAGAATCAGGTTTGTCTCTGCCACTTCACGGTGACTTCCACCTG
The DNA here is from genome assembly GCA_004027185.1 of Glis glis. NCBI lineage: Eukaryota > Metazoa > Chordata > Mammalia > Rodentia > Gliridae > Glis > Glis glis. The sequence continues at coordinate 8,202 of PVJS01009038.1, forward strand.
ACTGCGTCAGTGCTCCATCCCCGTCTGACCTGAATCTGTGAGGCACCATGCCTGGCTGACCACCTCCTCCTTGCAACCCACTCTTCTCCAGGCTAAAGGATGGCAAAGTGGCCTCCCTTTCCTCTGCCCCCAGCCAGCCCTTCTCCCTTGCTGGCTTCTCTTCTGCTTGACTTCAGCCTTGACACTCCCCGCTCAGTCCTGGGGCCCCTTCTTTTCTGTAGTTTCATTCTCTCCTCAAGATCTGTCGTCAGTTCATTGCCTGAAGTCTTGTCTGAAGGCCGACTGAAGATTTATTGCCAGCTTTGTCCTTGCTTACCCATGAGGAGTAGGTTAATACACCCAACACTTCACTGGATCGCTCCATGTGGCTGGTCTATGGGCATTTCAGAATGTCTAAAAGGCAACTCCTGTGCACCCCCCCTGCTCCACTGCTAGTTTCCCCTCACAGTAACAAGCACCTTCTCACCCAGCTACTGCAGCAAACTCTAGCCTTTGACCTTCATTGTTTTGAACTTCCAAATCCCAACTGCCAACAATTCTTTTCAGCTTTATATCCAAAATGAATCCTAAATCCAACTATTCCTCCCCTCCTCTGCTGTTACCTACCTAGCATAGGCCACCCCCATGCTTTCTTGGGACTACTACAGCCTCCTCAGAACTACTCATTCTCTGCACAGCAGCCAGAGAGGCCTTTTGGAACCCTAAAACAGATCATGCCACATCTGTTCAACCAAAAACAGCAAGAGAAACATGTTAGTATTGAGAGAACACCTACACTGGATTTACTGAGAGACAGAAGGATGTTTTCCATCAGTTGTTTTGCTAGTTATTTCCGTCTCATACTTGGACAGGAGAAACTAACAGCCTATGAGATGTGACTTCACCAAATAATTAAGAGACAAATAAATAAATTGTGATCCATGTACCAAGGGGGGGGGGAGTAATAATTTTGATGATGAGCTTCAGGCAGGGCTTCATAGAGATTACATCTTCACGATGTCTTGAGGAATGAGTCGATTTTAAGTGTGACTCAGTGTATAGATTAGAGAATGGAAAGTTCTAGGGCAGCAGAGAGCCTAGCCTGAACAGAGGCACTGAGTATGTTAGGGGATGCCTTCTTCAAAGAGAACCTGGCAATTTGGATCAGGAGCCAGAGGCTCAGATGGACAGGAGAGCAGCGAATAATGAGACGTCAAGGTGGGTTAGGCCTGTTTTGAAGGACTTTAGGTATACTGGGTTAAGTTTAGAGTTTGGGTGATGGGAAGCTGTCTTGAGAACATGGAGTCACAATTGACTTTCAGTGATCGGTTCTAATGCCCACTAGAATGTATTCTCCTTTCTTTGGTTCACCTGATAGTAGGATGAAGATATGCCATGTTGCTGTGACTTCTCTGGATGTTTTAAGTCCAGTTCCTAGGAGAAGGAAGCCTTAGGTTAGAAAGCTTGAGCCACATAGTGTGATGGATCCCCCCCCCCCACACCACTTCAAATGCCTGCAGGCTAAAATGGTGGTCAGTGTTTGGTACTGGGGATTGAAACCAGGAGCATTTGACCTCTGAGCTACATCCCCAGTCCTATTTTATTTTCTATTTTGAAAGAGGGTCTCACTAAGTTGCTGGGGGCCTTGCTCAGTTACTGAGGCTGGCCTCAAACCTGCGATCATCCTGTCTCAGCCTCTCAAGTTCTGGAATTTCAGGTGTGTGCCACCACACCCAGCTCAATGTTCTTGATGATGAGGAACAAAGTAAAATGTTTGATTACTGAAAGAACTAACCTCATGTTTCCTTTTTTAGAAGAGATAGGGAAAGGAAATGTGCCATTTTAAGTGCTTTTTAAAATTCTCATTATAGGATTAACCACAATGAACGGTTGGAGTTCCTGGGTGATGCTGTTGTTGAGTTCCTGACCAGGTGAGTGGGCTTTTTACAATTCCCCAATAATTACGTTTTATAGGTAACATACTTATTACATCACCTTCTTTGTAATTAGCCAAACAAGGTATTGGAACACCATGTATTTTGTCACTTCTCAGAGCTTAAAAGCCGCATGTCTGTGGCTCTTGCCCTGTCAACTTGTGCTCACTGCAGATGTAATGAGTGAGATTACGAGATGAAAGGCCAGGGTCTCTGTCCTGTCAAGCATATGTTAAAGTTGCTTACAGCCACAGATCAGTCGGTCTTGGTCTAGATGCTTCAGAGATTATATTCAATTTGAAAAGAACGGAATGATATTTTAAAATGTCATTTCATCTTCCAGGATTTGCCTTTGATCCCTTTCTCACTGTTTCCCATCTCAGGGGAAGTAAAGCTTACAAGTAATTTTAATGACTAGATTTTGGTGTGTGTGTATGCTTGTGTGTGTTTATAGGTGTTTTCAGAAGCAGTTTAAGATCCTTAATTTAAAGGTAGGGTTAGGAAAGTGCATTTTGTTTTTCTGTACTCAAATAATCTTTCTTTAAAGGGAGGCCACAACACATGCTTCTTTTGGAACTATCTTGAGCTATTTTTATTCTCTTTAGGTCATTTCTTTTCATAGGAATGACATAATGAGGAGAAGGGGCTACACCCTAATCCTCTAAGGCTAAATGTGCTTAGCTGATCAACAGTAGATCTTACAAAATGGTGTGTGATGTAGTAGGCAAGGTCAGCTGCGCCGTGGTTTAGACTGCTCTAGCATGTGGCCTTCTCTCCAGGTCCTGCGCTTTTCTCATCAGCTCCTTTAGGATCATCTTTACAGCAGAGCCAGCTACGTGTACTACTCTCAGTTCTGCCCCTGAGCAGAGCTTCCCAGAATTCTCTTCAGGGGCCACCTGTAACCCAACCCAGGGAGGTGTGTTTGTTTACAGTCCCAGTTTCAGAGTTTCAGGAACTTTGGTTTTTTTGTTTTGTTCTTTGTTTATTTTTTGTGGTTCTGGGGATCAAACCCTGGCCTCCCCAGCCTCACACATACGAGACAAGTGCTCTACCTCTGAACCACATCCCCAGCCCCAACTTCAGAGTTTCAGATATGTTTTCTCTTAGTAGATATAAACAGTGTGACAGATTGTTTAGGTCTTTGTTGTCATTGGATTTCAGAGACATCTTTTAATAGAAACGAATGGTGGTGTTTGTGTTTTAGCACCTTCAGGCTTACCATTTAACTTCCAAAGACTTTCCGTTAGACCCTTTACTTTAGTTCCATTTGGTGGCATCTGTTGCAGATACTGTGTGCCAGCCCCATTTCTGTGACCCACAGCCACAGTCAGAATTTAGTCATGCATATTTATTTACATGTTTCTTTTTTGCAGTGTCCATTTGTACTACTTGTTTCCTAGTCTGGAAGAAGGAGGCTTAGCCACCTATCGGACTGCCATTGTGCAGAATCAGCACCTCGCCATGCTAGCAAAGGTATAGCAAACGTCTGAAGCATTTGTAGTTAAGCTCTTCTTTAGTCCGTGCATAATTCTGCATTTCAATGAGTAACTCTTTAGAGTACAGTAAGGATGTGGTATTTTACAGGCTGGGAAGTATATTTTGTTTGGGTTTTAAGGATTCAACCTTATTAGTTCTGTTACCTTTGTGAATTTCGCCAGCAGCTAATGAACTCCTCAGTGAGGTAACTTGAAAACAGATGAGGAAAAATTTGACAGATGTACACGAGCAGGGTTAAACATTTGGGGAAAAGGAACATGGGAACAAAAAAAAGAAGAAATATTTTGTGTTTTCCCTTTGTGTAATATTTCTGTATTACATTTGTTATTAATTTATGTTAACAAGCAGAATTGTAGCTTTGAACAGAATACTTCAGACAATTTATATCCACAAGGGGTACTTTAAAGATCTTTGAGAATCCCTCAAACCACAAATCCCATTAATTAATATTTAGGGTTTAGGTTGTCCAGCTTGCCTCATTGACTTAGCCGAGAGTGTCTAAGAGAGCCTCCTTTTAATTCAGATTCCTGCTAGGGATTTTACTTACATGGTCTGATTTGCTGTTTCCCTCTCTGTGTGGTGTCTTCTAGTAAATCATAACAGATAAGAACACGGGCACTTTTCACTGACCCATCAGGGTTCCAGTCCATACCCCTTCGCTTACAAACAGGGTGGGCCATGGACCAGTTGATCTCACCAAACCTCTGCTTCCTCATCTGTAAAGTGCAAACGATGTCAGTCCCTCCCATACAGGCTGGTTGTGAGAATTAAATGAAATGAATTTTCATAATTCCATTCATAAAGTGCTTGGCATGAGTCATTCCTAGTAATCACACAAAAAGATGTTAATGAGTTTTAGGAGCTAGTTATTTTTATTGCTGCTACCACTGTTCTTATGATAAATCCTTACAATTTTATAGATTCTTGGTTTTATGCAACAGTAGACAGAACTGTGGATCTCACATCCCCAAATACCAAGGATCCACTGGCAGTAGGGAGGATATTTACAAAGCGTAGGGGATTGCCATAGTATGAAAACAGAAGCTATTACATATCACACTGGGTACAGTACAGAGCCGTGAGTAGAGACGTGGTAGCTGGTTTCTCTTTTCAGGAATTTCTATATGGTCTTCTTCTACTAAGCTGCATTCTCGATAGTCCCATAGCACTGGGCTCTAGCAGGAGCCTCTGGTGGTCCCACCTTCTCTCTAGACCAGTGCTCCTTAACCATTTGGGGGGATTGGAGAAGTGCTGAGCTCTCTAGACAAGTGAACATTTCAACATGTGGTAGAACACTATTTTTCTTTGGGGAGGGATTGTATCTAGGACCTCATGGATACTAAGCACACATTCTACCACTGAGCTATACCCCAGCCCTTACTCTTTCCTTTTTAAAAGTTCTTTCTAAAATGCCTACATGGAAAAAAAAATAAGAATAATAGAGACTATGAGGAGTTGGAAAATTTGCAACACTCTAGAATTGTTGTTTATAAGATAAAATGTAGTTTGCAGTCTGCTCTCGAGGGCTCCAGAGATAACGAACAATTGGATTTTCCCAGTAAAGTTGTGAAACAGATGAAATTTACATATTCTGGTATAAACTCCTGCACTTTGGGATCAATTTTTTTTAAAAGGTGTTTTCTGCTGTTACATTTATGGTAGTCAAAACTTTCATTTGAGTATGTTTTATACTCCAGATTTCTAGCAACACAGGATACTGATAGCATACATGTCTTGTTTTTATTGTCTTGTCATTTTCCAATATAAATGTATTTGGCTATTTGGTATACATACTGAGACACACAAAATCTGAAAACTGATGAGACTCATATTGTCTTTGGTTGTTCATTGACTTGCGACTTGTTCCATATTATGTGGCATGTTATTGCTTAGTAAGTCTTTATTGAATTGAATTACATGGTTATGGAAACAGATTTATTGCATGTTTATGCAATGTTCGTACCATTCTCCTTTATGAAAAGCATTATAATTTCAATCTCAGGAATTTTATAAAAAACATTCATTCACCTTGTATCTAGTTCTAAAAGGGCTTAAATTTAATTGTGTTAGGATAAGAACTAAATAGATACAGAAATCAAATAAAAAAAGGAAAATCTGGGTTAGACAGTAAAATGAAGCCAAGTTATAGTTGTTGTGCCCTGATGTATTCAGAAGTTCTATACCTAGTACTGGGCCACAGATTTACCTTTAAACTTTTCTGAGGCCAAATCAAAAAGAGAAATAGAATTCACTACAAACAGTATTCCTAGAGCCTAAGACAAATCCAATTCATTGCTCAGAAGGTCTCTCTGAGCCTCCAGAGAAGTGAGTGTGGAAGCTTCATAAAGGGGCACAAGTACAAAAGTAACAGGTTTCCCAAATCCTCACCTTGTCTGAACTTGGATTTGGAGAGATCAGATCTGATCAGTTCTGAACCCTAAATGAACTATTGGAGTTTGGGAAAGAGTCGAGTTATTCCGAACTGAACCATACGTAAAGGATTCCTAAAAAAATGGTAAACTAAGCCCTCTTAATATCCTAATGTAAGACCAATGGATTTGTACCCATCAGTACTGTGATAGGTATAATGCTGAGTAATTATAGTTAAGACTTTGGCAAACTCTTACTTTTTGTCATTTTGAATTTTGTAGAAACTGGAACTGGATCGATTCATGCTGTATGCTCATGGGCCTGACCTGTGTAGAGAATCGGATCTCCGACATGCAATGGCTAATTGTTTTGAAGCCTTGATAGGTAACTTCCCCTTTAAATCTTTTTTGCATGTCTAAGCTATCTGGAGAGCACATAAAATTCCAATTGGAAACTTGGGTCAGAATTACTTGTTCCCAAAGCAGGTGAGATCCCTAGTACACCCATTACCTTGTTTTTGGTTATTTTAGGTACTGGAGAGCTTCAATCATGCTTTCTCTTTTTTATATTCTTGGTGTCTGATGTCATATAGATGCTTAATATTTCCTGAAGTGAAGTTAATTAATATGGAGATGGGTTACTTTCCAGATTTGATTCAAGACATTCCATATAAATAAACAAACTAGGTTGCTAGAGAGGCCCCATTATTGTTTTTGACCACATTTTCTTTTTTTTCTCTAAAATTTTTAAATTCTCAAATTTACAAAAGAACTGAAGGAATAGTACAGTGAGCACTTTTATGCCTTTTACCTAGAATCATCAATTGTTAATACTTTGTCCCTTCTATACACATGCCCACGCATACTGTTTCCTGCACCATTTACAAATAAATTGTACATATCATTACCGTATTCTAGTTCTGCGTACATGTTCTAAAAATAAGAATGTTTTACTACATAACCATAATACCCTTCTATGAGGCAGTATTATCAATGATAATTCAATAAGACCATGTAATATACAGTGCCTATTAAAATTTCTCCAATTGTCTCAAAACTGAATCCATGCTTAATACTGCATTTAGTTAATATTCCTTTTTAGTATTCATTTTTATAGAAAAAAATTCCTGGTCTCGGTATTTTTTTAGTGACATTGCCTTTCCCTTAGAAGACAAGCGAGATGTCTTGTGCATGTTGCACTTTCTTCATTTTTCTGATTGTTCCTCATGATTAAATTCAAGTTAAACATCTTAGGTATAATACTAGACAGTGATATTCTTGTTGCATCCTATAGGAGTTGCAAAATTTGAGGTTACCTCTACCTTTGTTTATTTATTGACTCCCCCTTTTGCAAGATTTTCTGATTTAAACATCTTGAAAACACCAGATTTTTAAAATTCCAAGGTTTGAGTCACTATAACTATTATTCATTCACTTGCATCAGACTGACGCAGACACTTCACTTCTCAGTCAGCCTCTTGATGTCGCTTGTCTGTAACCAGAATAGTTAACTATTGGTACAGGAAAGTTATGAAGAGTTAATTAGCTGGTGATTACAAGTATGCTTTACAATGAAATGTTGTAATAGAGTGACAGTTTCTCAGGGTTTTTTTTTTTACGTAAATGATAAAGTACATTTTATTTTCAAAGGTCTTTGTACTTCCTTATCATTTTTGCTCTCTTCCTTTGAAAATGAGTATAAAAGCTTCCCATTATAGTTTCATGCTGATGATAGTAGCAAGAGAATGTTTAATAATTATCCACAGTCTTTTCATGGCTATGTCTATTTTTCATAAATAAATCTATTTTCAGAGAATTTATCATATGAAATTACTGTGCTCTGTATACAGAATATTTTTGACAGTGTTATCATTGGCTCCAAAGCCAGGCAGGCATGATTCAATTCCCTGTTCAATTATCAGATCTGTGTCTTTGGTGTCTCTTTGATCTTTGGCTTCCCCATCTGAGAGATGGAGATAATGTCATTCACCTCACAGAGTTTTTGTGGTTTTCCTTTTTTTTTTTATTTATGTGTGTGTGTGTGGCACTAGGGATTGAACTCAGGGGCATTCTACCTCTGAGCAACACCCCCAGCCCTATATTATTTTATTTTTTTGAAACAGTCTCACTAAGTTGCAGAGGGCCTTTCTAAGTTGCTGAAACTGTCTTCAAACCTGCGATCCTCCTGTCTCAGCCTCCCAAGTACTGAGATTACAGGCATGTGCCACCATGCCTGGCACCTCACAGAGTTCTTGAAAGGATCATAGCATCTAGTCCTAGAAACATCAATCCAGAATGTAGTTTTACTTAATGAAGCTGTATTAGTCAGGGTTCACCAGATCAACAGAATTCACAGAATGAAGGGGAAAAAAAAAGGATTTATTAGATTAGCTCACAATGCAGTCCAGAATTTCGACTGCACGTGAAGAGTCAGAGGAATCAGCAGCTGGTCGAGTGGTCTAAGAGCCGGAGCCCCACGATTGAAGCAACCACCAATTCAGTCCAGTCCAAAATGTGAAGACAAGGAAGCTCCTCAGAGAAACGACGGCAAAGCTTCAGTTCAAAGTCCAGTCCAAGATGTGAAGACAAGGAAGCTCCTTGGAGAAACGACGGCGAAGCTTCAGTTCGAAGGCTGGAGGCCGAGGATCCAGACGAGAGCAGAAGATCAAGAAGCTCCTCAAGGAAACGGCAAAATTGCAGACTGAGGATCTCAAACGAGAGCAGATGCGTTCTCTTCAGGAAGAGTAGCGGCTCCTTCTACCCGGCTTTCTCCTTCTTTTATCTAAGTCCTGCACCTATCAGAACCCTGCTACCCACATTCAGGGCAGGACTTCCGGTTCAATCCACTGTTACACAACCAAAGTCATATGATCTGGGGTGAGTCAAGTTGACAAACCAGACCAACTATTACAGAAGCCCTCTCCAAATAATCTAATATGAACCTGAATTCTGTAAATCTTTTCTAACACCCTCCTTCTGAGGTGCTCCATGAAGGTAAAGATAAGAACGTGGCAATGGGGCTGCTAGTGTTGCTCAGTGGTAGAGTGCTTTTCTAGCATGCACAAGGCCCTGAGTTTGATTCCTACCACCACACATATACACACACAAAACGTGGAAATGCTTTGCACAGTGGCTAGGTCATAAGTGGCCCCCAAACTACAACAGTGACGACAACTCTTACAGCCATTATTTTTACTGTTACTATTGATAAGTAATAAATGTGTTTAGCCATCAAAAGCTCTGGTAAGTAAGTGTTTTAACATCATGCATGGAAAAGTAGCCTTTCTAAAGATAGATGTAAAAATTTGATTTCAAGAAAATATAACTATCCCACTCTAAAGTTATTTCATACCAAATAAAAATGTTATCATAGTGTCTACTAGTTATTAATAATGCTAAATATATACACAGTGCTTAATTATTTCAAATTAAAGGTAGAAGTTACCCTGATTTTTATTTGCAGAAGCCTTCATTGGTCTAAACTCTAATTTTATCTGTCAGGCTTTTTCTTGGATACCTGCATATGTTTGGTTTGAAACATAAACTATAAATACAGAAAGTAAAATGAAACATTTTCTTTAGTATAGTCAAGTGTTTGTACATCATCCTCTTAGTAAGGTTTATACCCGTACCCTTCGTGATAGTTCATATTTGGTGTCTGCGACTTACAATATTTGATTTAAAGTGTAGTGAATTGGATTTTGTATTTCAGCCTAATTTGTAACACAAAGCATAGCTAAAAGAGAAAAAATGTTACCTTTAAAACAATTGCTGCTGAACGTATCGATTTTTTTCTGTGAGTGGTTTTTGGCTTGCCTTTTTGCTTTTTATAGAGATATGTAATTTTCTCTGAATATTAATGCAGCCTTCCTTTTGACATTCTCTTCCTTTTATCTAGGAGCTGTTTACTTGGAGGGAAGCCTGGAGGAAGCCAAACAGTTATTTGGACGCTTACTCTTTAATGATCCGGTATTTAACTTGAATCATTTTTTTTTCTCAGTTATATATCATTACAGAAAATTTTATTTCACCTGTTTTTTTAATTTTGAAGATACTATGCTAGAAGCGAAATAATGCAGATCTACCATAGGTGAAATAAAAAAAGTACATCAAAAACAGCTTATTCAACCCTTGCCCATGCGGATGCTCTGTGGACATTTACACCAGGACATTTTTGTTGCGTTTTGCTTGACCTGCACCATCTTTCCTCGTGATCACTTGTAAATTAAATATGAATACAAATATAATAGGATTTAGCTCATATTAGAGTTTCTTTAAGTTAAATATGATTTTATAATCACTGGGTACCTGCCCCATGCAGGCTTAGTTGAAGCTATAGCTTTTTGGCTTTTGTGTTTATGATTTGTTTTTATGTAAATTATGTAGACTAGACAAATGTGTATTTATTTTAGAAAGTCAGTTCATAGGGAGTTTCTGATAGTCTATGAATAAAGAGTATGAAAATCCTTTTTTTCCCCAAGAAAATTATAGTTTAAAGAAAAAAGATAGTTTCTAAAATAGTTTCTGTTGTTACTAAAGTATTATGCTATTAATATTGCCAGAGATACCTTTTTAATCTTGCATGTAATAGAGCATACTGGATGCTTTTTATACCAAAACAGGTCAATTTAACATTTAAGAGGAGCGGCAACTCTGTATTCCAAATTGAAATGTCATCATAATTGAATGAAATAGCCCTAGTGGAGTAATAAAGAACACAGGACGCCAGTGTTTTAAGCCTTTGTGAAACCTTCAACTTAAGTGGCTGTCAGATGTTATTACTGCATTACTTTAGGTAGTTAAAAAAAAAGAATCAATAGTTTTAAAAAATGTGACCAGGATGATGTTCATATCCAACAATTTGATTTTTTGTTTTTCTGGAGAGATTGTGATGATTTTTGTATGTATAAATTTCTTTCTGATGGGAAAATTATCTGCAGATGTTCTCTGCCCCCCATTTTTGTCCTACACATATAAACCAGCGTGCGTCTTGATTTGTATCTGTAGCAGATGGCCTATATTTTAAGACTTCTCAAATCTTAAAATATTGTTGTTTTGGCCTTCATCTTTTGTTGGCAGTGTCAGCAACCTCTTCACTGTTTCTTCCTGCCAGTCTTACCTGTCTCTCTCCCCCATGCCCACCTGTTCCCTGCCTTCTTCACCCATCTTACCTGCACCCACCCCTGTGCCCGTTTTCCTGAATCACATGCAGTTCTACACCTTGTGTTCTTAATTGCATCTGTTTTGTGTTTAGATTCTTTTCTTTCTTTAAACTGCTTCTCTCCCACTCATCTACTTAGTGAGCTTATCTTATAGTTCCAGTACCTAGTGCAATGCTGGCATGCACAGCATTTAATAAATATTTGTTACAAGAGTGAAATGAATAAATTCCTAAATGAAAAAGTGGAGTCTGAACATTATCTTACAAATGGGACCGCTGAGATTCAGAATTCGTTTTAGTGTGTCTTTTATGAAACTGAACAGGGCTCAGTAATGTAGGGCTTCCCACTTCTGCATTTTCAAGTATACAAACTTAGACATTTCATCTCCTTTGACATGTCCATATTGGTTTGCATCTCTTAGCTGTACTGTGTGAGGAACCTTAGTAAACTGTACACTTAGTAAACTTGTGCGTAGTGGCATCATGAAGGCCATCAGCCAAAGATAGCCAGGGGCAAACCTGTAGGCAGCAGAATCAGATGGGTTGGCCCTGTGTAGCAGAGGGTGCTCACCTGGGGGAGGAGGGAGGCCTCCTTTGTGGGGCCTGGGCTGATGCTCAAGTGGTAGTTAGGGCCCTTGGTTGGTTGCCTTGTCAGAAGCGGGATTAAGAGGAACAAGGGATTATTTTGGGATTAGGTACTATCATGAGGTGAGGTCAGTTTAGCAACTGAGTGTCCCCAGTGATTGTTATTCAGGAGGTAAGAGCAAAGCAGGGAGAGGGCAGCATTGGCAGGAAGGCAGGAGCCACCCAGAGGGTCCTGAGGACTTTTTACAGCTGCCACAAGACACGAGGGGAACCTTGTTTCCTGTGACTTTGCTGCTGGCTCTGTCTGTGTCTGTCCTCCCAGCCCTGTGAACAGCAGGGCTGTCTTTTCTCCCTCATCTGATTTTTGCTACCCTTCAGGATTTACCCGGTCTAATTCCTTGTTTCATTTTGATTACCTCAGTGGCCCTCTTGGAAAGATGGAGAGGTATTCTGTAATTTTTTCTATCCCCACATCCCTTTTCTTTTTATACCTCTGTCCCCAGTATCTCTGACCCAGGCCTTTCTCTGGAGCTCTAGAAATTGGAAAAAGCGTCTTTTCAAATTGCTTCTGGGCAGCCTCACATGGGTGTCCCACAGACACCTTATTTCAACCTGTTTAGTATTGAACCCATCACCTTTAGCCCCAAAACATGTTTCTCTTTTATTTTTATCTTTTAAACCAGAACCCTTAGGATCTTTTCTGTCCCTAAGCTTTTTTCTCCTTGTATCCATTCCATTTTAAAATCCTATCACTCCGATCCCTAGTGACTGGATTGTTTCACTCGCAGCCATCCTTCTGTTTTCATCTCTGGTCCCTCATCTCTCACCTGATTGTCTAATTGGCTGCCGTTCCTCGTCGCTCCAGTCCGTCTATCATGCTAAGTGTAACCGTCTTTCTAATGCATAGATTTGGCTGTGGCCATTCTTGCGTAACATATTTGACTACCGCTTACCAAAATCTACACTACACAACACAGCATTTAGTTTCCCTGGTCTGGCTCCCACCTGTTGTTTCAGTCTCCTTTATTTCCACTTCCTCTTCCTGCCGTTCGCTAGGAATTTCCCTTTTGTGCCTATGCTCTTCGAGGTACGTTATTTGTGTGTTTATGGTACTCTGTTTTTGGTTCTCGCTCTCGCTAATTTGCTGAATTCTTCTTGTCCTTCAGGACTTCCTTGGAGATTTATCTGACACCCTGGGCAGAGCGTTCATTGCTCTCATATGTGGTTTCTCTTTTGATGTCCACGTGTACCCATCTTGGCATAACAGCCTAACACTTCACAACTAGAGCATTTCAGCCCCATCCATTTCCTATAATCTGAGAAAGTGGCAGCCGTGGCAGTTGAGAATGACTTTTTGCTATTTTTACTAATGTATACTTAACTTCATTCTTCTCCACCAGGCCCCTTTGAGGACCATAGCAACCTAATGCATAATAGGCGTCCAATAAAAATATATTGCACGAATGGATGACCCAATTAATCATGACTATTTTTCAGAAGAACAACCTGAAGATAGGGACATGCCTGAGGTACTTGAGCTAATACTGGCAGCACTGGGATCCCACTCTAGATCTTTCCTGGTGTATTTTTTCTGACCCCAAGGTGCAGCAGAACCTCATCTCAGTGTGCAGGCTAGATGAAAGGAAATGGACGCAGTTGAAATAGTTCTTTTGTGAGGTGTTACACAGTCACATTAAGATGGGTGGTAGTAGACATCAAAGGATAAATCAGTATTTTTCAGTGAAAAATATGAAGGAGTGAGGAAAAAGATGAATCAGAATGTCTCTGAGAATCTTTGGAGACTGGGGTTGGTGGGAAGAAACAGTCGTTTACAGTTGTCGTTGATATTTTGTTGTCGTAGTACTTTCTGTGGGCCAGCACTGGGTTTAGTGCTTTGTGCTCCCCTTGCGCCATCGGAGAACACTTTGAAGAAAGTACTGTAATCAACTTTGGCTTATACCAAAGCCAAAGGAGGAAACGGAGGCTTAGAGAGGCTAAAGTAGATTGCCAACATGGAATCAGAGTTAAACCTATGCAGCTGGACTCAAGCCTGCAGCTCTTCCTAACCCCACACTCTAGGTTAAGGTGAAAGGTAAAAAGTTACTATCTGGCCATGTTGCAGGTGAGATAGAAAATGCCCATAAGGTATTCAGTCTTCTGGACTTGGATGAGAGGTCAGTGCTATAGCAGAAATGAGCTAATAATCCAAACAGGTGGAGTAGTTAAAGCTGTAAGAATGGTGGCGCTCTGCCAAGGAGACCATGATGAACAGTCAGGGCAGGGGCTAAAGCTTGGTAAAGGTCCTCTTAGGGGCGGGAGGAGAGAGAACAAGCATTGGGGGGACACAGACGGTCACTGTGAGAAGGGGGTGCCATTCGATGTAAATCACAGTGCAGGGAATTCAAAGGAAAGATTTTTTATTTGTTTAAGGGAAATCCTTTCAAATGCTTTAACAAAACAAGTTGCTATATAAAACCCTGTTTAAAATATTAGCAAAGAATCCCCAAGTGTATTTCATTAAGGTGAAAATTGCATGAAAAAAAATTATTTTTTTTTTCAGTACTGGGGGTTGAACCCAGGGGCCTACCTCCAAGCTACACCCCCAGCCCTATTTTTTTATTCTTTATTTTGAAACAGGGTCTCACTAAGTTGCGGAGGCCTCACTAAGTAGCTGAGGCTGGCCACAAACCTGCGATCCTCCTGTCTCAGCCTCCCAAGTACTGGGATTACAAGCGTGTGCCACCACGCCCAGCGAAATGTTATTTTTTGTTGTTGTTGTTGTTGTTTTTGCAGTACCGGGGATTGAACGCCCCTGCGTTCTACCTCCGCGCTACACCCCCGGCCCTATTTTTTATGCTTTATTTTGAAACCGGGTCTCACGAAGTTGCGGAGAGCCTCACTAAGTAGAGAGAGAGAGAGACAGGGAGAGAGAGAGAGAGAGAGAGAGAGAGAGAGAGAGAGAGCGCTGAGGCTGGCCGCGAACCCCGATCCTCCGGTCTCCGCCTCCCAAAGTACTGGGATTACAAGCGTGCACCATCACGCCCGGTGTTACGAAATGTTATTTTTAAAAATTTTCTTGTATCACTTTTTAATTCTAAATTTTTTCCTCTTTTTGAAAAAAATTTTTAAATTTGTTCGGAAAGCTAACATCAGGGCCCTAAAGTAGCAGTTAGAGACTGACTAGAGCCTGAACCTGAAGGAAAAACTTTAATCCTGAGGAAGTTCTAATTATAACTCCCCCTAGATTTAACTCAAGAAATGAAATAATACATTAAGGTGTTCCATGAAATTGGTTCATTACTATATATCAGGTAAACATTTGTGTGACCTACAGTAAAAGTGTGGTCTCTTCAACATCAGAGCTTATGAACTAGATATGGGCTGTTTCCCACTTCATTTTAAAACAGCTCACGTGGTAATGAATTAGTGCCTAAAATAAAAGACATTTGAGAAGAGTTTTACATACTAAAGGCACAACCGATGTACATTTCTGGGGAATGACAAGCTAAAGGATATGATTAAAACAGCAGCTTAATCTAGTGTATTAGGTTAAGCAAATGTGTAACTTAGTTTTAAAAGGTGTCTTTGACTTCTGGGGTTGGGGGTGGCTCTTTTCCTCCCCAGCTTAATAGGCTAATTAGAGTCACTACAGGCAGTTTGAGTGGTGAATACACTTAAAAAAATTAGTTTGCTAGCACTATTGAATTTGCAATAAGGGAGTCAGCATCCGAAATAGTTCAGTATTTCAAATAATGACATTTTATTTAGTACTCCAGAGTATGTTAAATGGCTCCCTTGAGCATTAAAGGCATCACTCCATTTTCCAGGACCTGCGCGAAGTCTGGCTCAATTATCCTCTCCACCCACTCCAAGTAAGTATGACCTTCCTGTCTGTAGCGAGCTTTATAACTCCAGCTATTCATTTTACTTTCCTTTGCTTTTTCCCCTCTCCCGCTTGTATCCTTTGGCTCCCTTCAGTGGCATTATAACTTGAAGCTGGGGTGTCCGAAGGGAAATGTGGGGACAAATAGAAAAATGAGGCATGCATTGTGTTCATGTGGTCTGGGAAGCACTGGGTCATCATCTCCCCCAAGGCAGGAAGAGCTACTGTGTAGTTACAGATGCCCACCACCAGGATGTGCTATCCAAAGCATTCCACATTGACTCCCTTGTGTCTGCATGTCTGCTAGTGTAGGGGAGATTATGTGGAAGCAAGCCTGGGCATATGTAAAAAGTAGAACAAATACTAAATTAACATTGCTAAAGTGTAAACCTCATTTGGATCTTAGAA
The DNA here is from genome assembly GCA_004027185.1 of Glis glis. NCBI lineage: Eukaryota > Metazoa > Chordata > Mammalia > Rodentia > Gliridae > Glis > Glis glis. The sequence goes on from PVJS01009038.1 coordinate 24,018, forward strand.
ATTGAGGGGTTTAACTCAGATTGCATAAAATTTACTGCAAATTAAAACTTTAGTACCATATGATGGCTTTTTACTCAAGATTTAGGAATTTAAAAGATAGTGACACACTTTTCCTCAGTTGGTTTAAAAATTCTTACTATTACTTGCTTTTATTTCCATTTTATTTTGGGATATATGCATATGTATACTCATCTATACACATTTTTATATATGAATATAAATAAAATAGATTAATCACTAGTGGTTGAACTCTCATGAGAGGCTGTGTAGTAATAAATGAAATTAATTCAATTTTAAAAAATATTTTAGCTGGGCGTGCTGGTGTATGCTTGTAGTCCCAGTACTTGCTGAGACAGGAGGATCGCAGGTTCGAGGACAGCCTCAGCAACTTAGCGAGACCTTGTTTCAAAATAAAAAAAAATAAAAATCGGGCTGGGAGTGTAGCTCGGAGGTAGAATGAATGCTCCTGGGTTCAATCCCCAGTAACACACGCACACACACACACACACACACACACACACACTTATTAACCATATGAGGTTGCTCAAAGTTGTTGAAAATGTTCATTTTAATTATACTTTTCATGTTTGCTCTCTGCCAGTTGTTAAAGCTCATTCTTATGTGTTGCAGCACCTGTCTAGTGGTATAATAATCTCCACTGTGAGCTGAATTCAGTTATAATGATACTCATTTGCCTAAATAGTTTGGTCCCTAGAAGACACACAGTAGTCAAGTAACTCTGAAACACTGGGTCTCAAAGTGGTCCCCAGACTAGCAGCATCAGCATCTCCAGGGAACTTACCAGAAAGGCAGATTCTCGGTCCTCACTCCAAACATACAAAATCAGTCACTCTGGGGGTAGGGCCCAGCCATCTGCCTTTGACAGGTCCTGCAAGCATTCTCAGGAATGCTAAAGTTTGAGAACCGCTGCTTTACTAGATATAAATATTCTCTACCAGCTGTTATTCAGCTTGCTTCTTCCTTGGAGATTTCATCTAATACTTGGGATTTTGAACTATCTGTGTACAGTACTTGGCCTCGAAATTTGATAGAAGATTGGAAAATATTATTTGAGCCTTCTTTAAATATTAGGTTTGTTTGCCTTTTTAAGAGATGAGAAGGAAGCTTCCATGTTTTATTGGCATTTCAGAAAGTTCTGCCCATGGGAGAAGGAATTTTAGAAAACATTGTCCTAGAATTGATAATTAGTCTTCTAAGCAAAATCTACACATGATGCTTACGTATTTCTATTTTTCTATAGCTACAAGAGCCAAATACCGATCGACAACTTATTGAAACATCTCCAGTTCTACAGAAACTTACTGAGTTTGAAGAGGCAATTGGAGTAATTTTTACTCACGTTCGACTGTTGGCAAGGGCATTCACATTGAGAACTGTGGGATTTAACCATCTGACCCTGTGAGTTAGAAGTACTCGTGTAGTCCAAAGTGACCATTTAGACGAGGCAGTCCCAAATCTTTCTGTATGTCTTTCAAAGGAATTGGGATTTCAAACATATTTCCCAGAAAATCGTTGTGAGATAGATGAGTAGCCAGACAGTGAGTGGTGTGGACCAGAGGAATGCTTCAGTCCAGGATTATTGGTACCATTGTCATGAACTTTTTCCTTCGTGAAGTGTGAAGGAAATAAAAACTTTTTCCATGCAAGGACAGATATTAAATATTTTCGGCTTTGCAACCATGTGGTCTGTGATTTGACTGTGCCATAGAGCATGAAAGCAGCCATAGATTATAAATGAATGCGTATGGCTGTGTTCCAGTCAACTTTATTCATAGAAACAAGCTGTTTGATGAATTTGGCCCTTTGACCCCTGCTCTGGATGAATGATTTGATGATGAGCTAGTGAAATAATTAGGAAAATAAGCAAAATTTTATTTATTTTGGGATTTTTATGCAAGTTTTGACTCCCTTGCCCCAAATCAAATATTCTCAACAACTTTCTAAAAATGGTAAAGATTAAAGATTTTTACCATAATTTTTTTTAGTGTCCTTAAACTGGATTTCAGGTTTGAATAATGGAGTATATATTAAATAGATCTTGTGAAAAAAATTCTTGGGCCTTTTTTGCTTTAACATTATCGTCTATATTTTATTTTTCAGTTGATACTCCTCAGCTTCCAAACAGGCACTATTTACCAGTCATTTAACCCTTAGTACTCACTTTACTCTTCTTTGAAACTCAACTTATATCAACAATTCCCTGAGGAGCATCAGGGAATTGTATTTAATGTTGTGCTTTAAAACATGATGAATACATTCCTTTTTAAAGTCATACCTTTTTAAAAATTCTGAATTTTTTCCTGACATCCACGAATGCTTCTTGATTTCTTTACATTGATGTTCCTTTTTTCAGAGGTCACAATCAGAGGATGGAATTTCTAGGTGACTCCATAATGCAGCTGGTAGCCACTGAGTACTTATTCATTCATTTCCCAGATCATCATGAAGGACACTTAACGGTGAGTTCGTGTTCAGTCTCTCACTCCAGTAATCCTGCTGGATAAGAGGGAGTGAAAATGAGAAGGGCCAAATGAATATTTAAGTTACTGATGACTTAATTCTTTGGGACTTTATCATGTCATGTGGCTTTGCTCATTTCATTGTGTAAATTATATATAAAATAAATATGCCATGAAAATTCATTTTATGTTTCTTCATTTAATGATTACCTACTCTGTGTAAGACACTTAAGTGAGGCCTCATGGGGGATACAAAGAGTAGATGATATCAAGTCTATTCGCAATGAGTTTCAAAAACTATTGGAAAAAATTAAGTATAAGCAAATAACTACAAATAAATACTCTACATATGTATGTATGTCTATACACATAAATATATGGTATAAAAATATAAGTAACTATAACTATTGCAAGGTAGAACATGTTAAATATTTTATGAAGAGGCATAGGTAAATTGTTACATTTGTACCATTTAGGAAAAGATTTCTTCTAGCCATGTAGTGCGAAGAAGGCTTCATGGATATGATGATGATTGAGCCTTTAGATGAGTAGGATTTGGCTATTGGGGGTTAGTGGGAGGAATTTCTATGCAGTGGCCTTCCATGCACTGTGACTGGCCAAACAAGGGCATGAGTGAGAAAGAGAGAGGGGGAGGGAAACCAGAAAATTGAGAGGCAATGGACTCATTTGGTTAGACCATGACAGAGTTGAAAGGGAGTTACAGAGACAAAGTTTGATTTATTAATAAAGTGAAATGGTCGCCATTTTTCTCACTTTTGTTTCATTTTATAAAACTTGATTCAACTTTTTATTGCTATATACTGTTTTACTGTGGGAAACCGTTCAATCATATACCCAGAATGGTGAGCAAAACACATCTAGAAGCCAGTCATTGTGATCTCTCAAGACAAAAGGCATAACCTTTGAGAAGTCCCTTGAGAACTGGACACTGACGAAGCAAATATTTTATTGGCCTAGAAAATAGTGAGGTACCGTAAGGTACTTTGTTGGTGCCGTCTTTATTACATTGAAGCAAATAAGTTTTTTATGCTTTGCATCACAACTTTTATGCATGTTTTGCTTTGACTAGAACTGGGTCTTATTTGTGTGATTGTAAACCCTATCCCCCTATCCACCTTCCCTATATTTCAGCCCATTCACAAGTCCTGATAGTGTTACTGTTACTGTTTTTTTTTCTCTTGCACTACTAGGGATTGAACCCAGGAGCATTCTGAATAGGATCTTATTTGTGAGACATAAATACTGGAATGAGGAAGAATATGGTGGTTTGGCTATGTTTAGATATAATTTTTTATCATTTAAATTTGATTTTGTTATTTTCTTTATTTATTGGTGCATTGTAATCATACATCTTGATGAGGTTCAGAGTGGTAGAGACATAAACGCACACGTCACTCATTTAGCCCTCGTGCTAATTCCCATTTTCTCCCCCTTCCCTCCTCGTGCTGTTTGTATATGCACATCATGTGCATTAGGGTGTTTCCCTCTTCCCCCCTCCCATCTCCCTCAGTTAGGTCGCCTTCTTTACTCATCTAAGGTTTCTCCTTCTTTGTCTGGAGTCCCTCCTATGTCCCATTTTCTTCCTAGCTTTCACATATTAGGGAGAACATCAACTTTTCACTTTTTGTGACTGACTAATCTCACTTAGCATAATGTTCTCCAGTTCCATTCATTTCCCTGCAAATGACATAATTTTGTTCTTTATGGCTGAGTAAAATTACATTGTATACATATCCCATAGTTTTGTAATCCATTCATCTGTTGATGGATATCTTGACTGGTTCCATAGTTTGGCAATTGTAAATTGTGCAGCTATGAACATAGATATGCATGCATTAGTCTGGTAGTTTGGTTTCCATTCTTTTGGTTAGATATCCAGAAGTGGTATCATTCCCCTTCTTCTGAGGATCCTCCACACTGTTTTCCATAGTGGTTGCACTAATTTGCAATCCCACCAACAATGTATTAGACTTCCTGCTTTTTGTGGCATTTCTAAACGTTCTTTCACTCAGTGAATATTTATTGGGTTCCTACAATGTATCATAAGTGCTAAGGAGTCAGTAGTACTCTTATTTAATTGTAATTTAAATTAGCCATTTGATTATCATTTAAAATTAACTTCTTTTAGATGGAACAGAGAATGTTTCTTCTTGAGTTAATATGAAATTATTAAGAAAATAAAAAGATTTATGAGGAATGAACTTGTGTCTTACTTAGAAAAACAGTAAATTGCATGTTCAGTATTCTCCATTAGAGAATGGACTTCATGGATGTGAAGAATATCCGGCTCATCTGAGAAGCAGCCAAACCAAACCAAATAGCTTACAGTGGTTATTCATTGCATGGCCATATAGAGGCCGCTTCAAAATATGTGGTTAAAGTACACACACCCCATCTTCCCCCTGGTATTCTTCCAGAAATACCTGTGAACTCTTGGATCTTGGAGATGAGATGTTATATATCAATGACTTTACTGCTTCCCACCTGCTCCTAGCATACACTAATCCCCGCTGCCCCCCGCATTGAACAGGTATTGAAACCAAAACTCAGAAAGGCAAGAATCCCACCCTGCCTAGAAAAGCTAAAACCAGGATTCTGCTGGAGGCTTCTGTTCTGGCTTTTTTCCAAAATTACTTCAATGTCAGAATATCATTTCATCCAAGTGTTTATCAGCCGCACTATCTTAAAATCAGAAAGCTTTTGACTAGCTTAGAATGGTGTGAACACATGACAAAATTAGGATACAATGGTTTTGTGAATTATTGTTACAGAAAGCTTTGGTAGACGTCAACAGGCCCAGCAGATCTGCTAGTAAGACGAAGATGATCTGTCATAATTCAATACGTATGTTAAAGGGTGTTAACTTGCATCAGCGTTGGCTTGGTTGTTTCCTCCTTCCAGAATCTCCATTGGCTTCTATCACACTGCACTTTCTGGGTTTCTTCCTACCTCTTTAGCTTTGCAGGTTCATCTTATTCTTTACAGCTAATAAATATCCCAGTATCTAAGAAATCACTCCTAGGCCCTGTCTTCTTCCTTCTAGAATCTCTCCACCACAGTCTTTTCCATATTTATCAGCAGTTTCACCCATTGGCAGGAGAATTCCAGCTGACCTCCTGAGTCCCCCTCAGTCTGCCCTGAGCTCTGGCCCCAGCTGCCTCCTCAGCATCTTGCATGTCCAGGACACAGTTTCTAATCTTCTCCCATCTGCGTCCTGTCCAGTGTTCCTTGAGTAATGAAATGGCAACATCACCTATCCAGTGTCGTGCATCAGAAACCTAGGAGTGTCTTCAGTTCCTCCCTCTCCACCTTCCCTGTATCCCATATTCCAGCCCATTCTCAAGTCCTGTCATTGTTACTCTTTTTTTTTTTTTTTTGCAGTACTAGGAATTGAACCCAGGAGCATTCTACCTCTGAGCTACACCCCAGCTCTATTTTATTTTTTATTTTAAAACAGGATCTTACTAAGTTGCTGAGGGCCTCACTAAGTTGCTAAGGCTGGCCTCAAACCTGCGATCCTCCAGTCTCAGCCTCCCAAGTACTAGGATTATAGACTAATGCCACCACACCTGACTCTTGACAGTTTTACTCCCCCAGTACCTCTCAGATGTATCCTCTCCTTACCCCTTCGTCTCCATCACCCACAATCTTTCCATCAGCCTCCCTCACCTGGATCACTGTAGTAATTTCTGTATAGCTATCAACGTGTTACAGGAATGCGGCCAACAGAGAGATACCGTTGGCAGGAATGACATTTTTTAATTACAAAGGGGAGGAAAATCAAGGTTCTGCTTGTACAAAGCACAAGGCAGTACAGCGTTCTCCTGTAGGGGGGGTGCCCCTGGGTCCCCACATTTCCCCCAGGATGATTGCTAAGGCTTGCCTTTGGTGTTCTTGTGGGCATTTTATACTCTGCTTGAGAGATGGGCAGTGTCTCAAGCAGAACTCCGTCAGGAGGCCCAGGTCTCTGGCCTGTGTGAAGTCATTTTTGTAGCTTCCTACACTAGTCGTCTTCTACATGTGCGCCTGTCCAATCCATTTCGCATGCTGCAGCCAGAGGAGTCTTTTCCACAGCAGATCTCCTGGGAGCTCGGGAGAGATCGTCCTCAGTGCACTCTGCTTGTTTCTCTCCATCTCCTCAAGTTTTTAATACTGGCGTTGTCCCCATTCTCGGTTGTCAGACTTCTGCTCCATAAGTGATCTCATTCCGTCTGTCTCATGGCTTTGACTACGTATGTATGCCACTTCCTGATTTATGTCTTAAGCCTTCCCTTAAACTCCAGGCTATATCTATTGAATATAGGTGTACTTGACTATCATGATACATATACTCGAATTCTTAACTGGATTTCTAATAGGCACTTGAAACCTAATGCGTTCAAAACAAAATTATTTTTACCCCCAAATCTGCTTCTCTCCTAGTGTTCTCCATATCAGTAAGAATCATTTCATTATTCCAGTTTCTCAGGCTAAAAACTCTCAGGCTGATCCCTAACTCTTCTTTCATTTTATACCTCCAGCCATTAGCATATCCCACTCATTTTTTTTTTTTTTGTGGAACTGGGGATTGAACCCAGGGGCATTCTACCTCTGAGCTATACCCCCGGCCCTATTTTTTATACTTTATTTAGAAACTGGATCTCACAAAGTTGCAGAGGGCCTCACTAAGTAGCTGAGGCTGGCCGCGAACCCGGATCCTCCGGTCTCCGCCTCCCAAGAACTGGAATTACAAGTGTGCACCACCACGCCTGGCTCCCACTCATGTTTACCTTCTAAGTTTATCCTGAACCTGACCACTTCTCTCCAGCTCTGCTGTTATCACCCTGACCTGAGTCACTGTTGCCTAAATTATAACTATACCCTTCCATGTGGTCCTTACCCCCTCCCCAGTCTATTTTCAGTATAATATCTAGAGGGATCATTTTAAAGGGAAGCCACATAACAGCTCCCCTCTGCATAAAACCTCCCAAACCTTCTTGTCTCCAGGGTAAAAAACAATGGCTCCCTGCTGCTGTCTCTGGCTTTGTCTCCTGGGCTCTTCACAGCAGTCTCCATAAGGCTTCCGCAGGACACTAAGCAAGCCCTTTCATCACAGCCTGTGCATACGGCAGTTCATTGGGTTGTAATGTCCTTCTCCTGGTAATCTGTGTAGCCAAACTCCTCACCTTCTTCAGGTCTCTGTTCAAAGTCATCTCAGTGAGACCTTCTTTAACCCACCCTGCTTAAATAGGCAGCCTCTTCCCCTTGTGCCTAGCACCCCTCCCTCAGCCTGGAACCTCATCTCCACTTTATCCTTAGTACAAAGTATATATATATATATATATATATATATATATATATATACATATATATATATATTACTGTTTATTGTCTGTCTTCTCCCATCAGCGTATAAACCCCATGAAGGCAGCAGTTTGTTTTTTTTTTCTTCAATCCTTGGGGAGTTCTTGGGATACAGTGCTCAGGAAATAGCCTTTGAATGAATGATCTTCAGATTCCAGCTCAACACTCTTCAGTTGTTCTTCATTCAGACAGTGGCTGAAGAATGAGCAAGGCCTTGCCCACCCGCCCAGCCTCATGTTCAGTGTTCTTCTCACTCTGCTCCTCTCCTACCTGGACAGCATTTTGCTTCAAGCCCTTACTCTCATCGCCCTGGTATCCCCTACTCTTCCTTTACATGTCAGCTCTGGGGTGGCATATGGATGCAGGGGAAACTTCCCTAGACAACCTTCTGCCTGCTTTGCGTCAAAATTCTGTGCTCTTTTCCTTCCTGGCTCATACTTCGGTTTGCATAACCTCTAGACTAGAAGTTCTGTGAGAGTATGTTTTTGTTCATGTCTGTATGCCCAGCAGTGCCCGTCATATGGTAGGCTCTCAACACATGCATAGTAAAGAAGTAAAAGAGGGATTTGCAGGCAGCTAAGTTATACTGAGAGGGAAGAGGAAGTGGCCCCGCAGGGAAGTGGCATGTTGCTTTATATGTAAAGGAAGAGACTGAAAACTAACTTATAAATGTCTAAGCATTAAAATTAATTTAAAATGTGTATTGGATTACATATTGCAGTTGCATTTGCGGAAGGATAGCAAATGATTCATTATTGTGATTAAAGGGCACACAACTACAGAGATTCACATTGGAATGCAGCAGTAGCTTTGAGCCATTCCCTTACACACTTGTTTTACAAGGAATAAGGACAATTGAGCAAATGTAATCATGATTTTCACATTTTGAATGCTGATGGGGAAAAACGTATTGCTGTATAAGTCGGGTATTTAAAGAGACCTATTCAAGAAGGAATGTTAGATTTACACAGTTGTTTTAGCATGACCAAGTTTGAATTGGATTATAGAAGCAAGAAGTTCTATTTCATATGCTGAAGTTTTTGTTTTTTAGGGGAAATAGCAAGAGTATCTCAAAGAAAGCATTTACTGAGGCCAAAATGCCTGTCTTGTGACTTTTGCAAATTTTCAGCCATAGGAGCATTCTCTGTATCATCCTCCTCTCAGCGTTTACTCTGTGCTACCAAGCTAAAGAGTCGCCACTCTCCGTGCCTCTGTGTGCAAGGCACTGTGCCCAATGGTGGCATGCACTAACAAGATGAACTTGTGAAAGTTTTCATTGGATTTTAGAGGAATGATTTGGGATAATGAGAAAGAGCAAGGATTACAAATAAAAGGCTGAGAACCAGTGATTTAATCCTGCCTTGCTGCCTCCAGACAGCACTTCGTATAAATCATCTGAACATGGATCTTATCTAAAAGATCTCTTTGAGAAGATAGATTCCCCAGCCTCCTGCTTGAGGGTTTCTCCATCACTGACATAATTCGGCTCTTTGTATCTGACCTGCATTCTGCCTGCTAGCATTTGTATATCTTTAATTATCATGGGAGATGGAGACCATCTGGCTACCGTTCTTGGTATAATAGACCTGTGTGGCATATCACTGTCACTTTTAATAGAATATTCTGCTTTCACCCCATGTTCTTATATTAAAGCCTTCAGAATAATAAATCACAGTCTACTTATTTTACACTAGGTGGCCCTCTTTGGTAGCTCATGTCCTATGGCTGTGGTTTCCTCTTTAGACTCAAGAGTAAAGAGGGAAGTTAGAGGAAGAATGCCAACATGTATGTTTTATTTAAACCAATAAACCTTGTTCTTATGAAAATTTAAGTTTAAAATAAGTAATTATGAAAGACTGATATGCCAAAATAATGAGAAACCTCCTGGATTTTCAAAACCAGAATTTGAGATTTGGGTTGTTTACACTGGCCCCTGACATTCCACCAAGAATCAACAGTCCTTTTCTGGGATTTCCAGACAGCCCTAACTATAGCTTTCTTCATTGTTTCTGGTGATTTCAAATTAAACCTTGTTCAGGGGGCACTAAGAAAAGAGTTAAAAGGGACAGATCAGCACTTGGTAAAATGGAGCACTTTAAAGACAATGAGGGAACAAGTATCCAGAACGTTTTCCACTGAAAGCAAATCCAGAGAAATTCCTAGAAGTTTTTAGAATCCTTTCCCCATTACTGAAGAGCAAGCAAATCTTCAAATGGTGATGATGCTATTGTTGATAACAATAGCAGCTAACATATCAGGTGTGTTTATTACAAGCTAGTCACTATAATTAGTTTGCATATCCACTCAAATTCTTATAAAAACCCCGTGAAGTTTGTACCACTTTTTACAGATGAGGCAATTGAGTCCCAGAGAGATTTAGTAATGTAGAGTCACTTCAGTTGGAAGTGCTAAAGCCACACTTTGAACCCAGTTGCTTTTTTACTATGAACATCAAACACAAGGCATTATTTATAATCTGATAACTATCAGTTGGATGCTTAATGTTCATTTTCTAGATTTCTACTAAAAATAAAAAGCAGATATGTTCCCTTTGTAAAATAATAATTTATAGCATCAACATCTGTAGGTTTCCATCCTTATGTATTGCTGCATTCAAATCCATCTACCAGTCTTTCTGAAATAAGCTGCTTGCCATTGCCCTCTTTGGGAATTCCTTGTCTCCTCCAGGAAAGGGTAGACTTCTTCACACCACCTGCCGGGCTCACCGACATCAGCTTCCCCTCATTTGGCTCTGATCTCTCCTCCAGTTCTAGTCAGTAGTCACCTTACTGTTTCTTAGCAGCTTGCTTTTGTCATAGAAGAACCTCTTTCTGGAAAACCTTTTCCACCCTTCTCCCACTGGTACTCTTCATTTTCAGTTCTGATTCTGCATTCATCGGGATCCATCTACATGAATTTTTCCAAAAGGCAAGTGTCCGGGTCACATCCCCAGGAATTCTTGGGAGAAGCCTAGCACCAGTATCTCAGAAGCACTTTGTGATTCTAATATGACAGCCCTGTGGATGAGCCCCTGAAATGCTTTTACTCAAGGGTCAGCCTTCTTGGAAGGTGGGGGTCTACAGGAGAACCTGCATGTGCCTTTGCTGGCACTGAAGCCACCGCAGTGCATTGCAACAGCCAGCCTGGGTGTGGCTTCCCTAGGAGCATGTGTGCTTCTGAGGGTAGCGATAGGATGTTGTTGATCCTCTTGGGTTCTGCACTTTTCAGCCCAGAGCCCAGTGCATAATCAGCCTCTACCACTGGTACACTGAACTCTCTGTAACTTCAGGTTTTCTTCCTTGTTAACCCCCTGCCCACAGTTCTACTCTTGCAAATAGCAGATGCAATCTGAAGTAGAGTTCAGCAGAGGAAAGAGTGGAAATTGTCATTTAAAGAACCATTATTTGAACTTCCGGGTTTAGGTAAAGAGCAAGGTCTTACCTCTTTTCAACCCATTTTCCAAATTTAAACTGACTACAAAAATATGGAAGATTAATAGCGTCCTTCTCCTTTATTGACTTTTGGTTCAGGCTCTGAGTTTTTGGCAAGAATTTACAGATCTCTTTCTGCTAGCCACCCGCTGCTTTAAGGAGCTGTCAGGGCCTGTCTTAAATAAAACTGGAAGCATTTCTGTTTCCATCCTCCCTGCTCTCCTTCTTCACTGTCAGACAGCATTACTGTATAACAGTGAACGAGGAGGCCTGGCACTGGAAGGTGGCAGCCAGGGACCGGTATCCTGCAATGGATCATCATTCGTGTACACTCATGTGCACCACTGGGTTGTTGCTTCTGAGGCATGATCGCTCCATATACACAGCCTCTGGGGTTTTCTCCACTCACCAAAAGCATATATTCAGAGAGGACCCACCTTTCTCAGCCTGTGTTCCCTAAATAGCCCTTCTTATCCCCCGTGGCCTCTACTTTGAGAACACCTCCTCCTCCAGTTTGACATCTAAACCAAAAAAGATACATACGTTCAGTTCAAGTTTTTTGTAATTATAAGATAATTAAGCTGGTGATCTCCTTATTGGTTGGGTCTTCTAATAATGTTATATGCTTGAACTTTTGTGTGTGTGTGTGGTACTGGGTATTGAACCCAGGGATTCTCTACCACTAAGCTACATCCCCAGCCTTCTTTACTTTGTATTTTTAGACAGGATCTCACTAAGTTGCTGTCCTTGAACTTGCAATCCTCCTGCCTCAGCCTCTTGAGTAGCTGGGTTTACAGGCTTGCACCATCGACCCAGTTATGCTTGACCTTTTAAATTTTGAGCTCCTCTGTGGATATTAATTTCAATGAAACTATACTGAAGAAAAGATGGGAGTTAAGGGGAAAATAGGAGGAGGAAGGGAGCAGAGACAGGCAAGAATAATACTCTAAAATTCAACAGCAAGCATGGCTTATGAAGATCAAGTTGTATTTCTGCTTCATGAATCATTGTCAGACAAATTAAGAACATATTGTTTCTTATTTATCTGTTGTCAAAGATTCAATATCAAGCACTGAAAATAAATCTTGATTTTCATAAGCTCTGTTGACACTGTGGAGCCACAGAGCATAAAACTTGCATCTAATAAGCAAAGTGTGCTGTGGAACAGTGGAGGGCATAATACCAGCCTGACTCACAGCTGCTGCCGCCTCCCAGTCCATGTCTTCAGGAAGGATTTTCAGCAGGAAACCAAGAATTTGTTATACCTGTTGTAAGAAAAGCTGAGTTTTAAGAGCATTATTCCCCCAAATCTTAGAGATTGGGGATAATTATATTTGGTTTTTGTTCGGCGAGTTCCCATCTTGGTATCCACCCACTCCCTTTTAACCTCCCTCCTTTCCTCTCCCCTGGGTGAGTATTAAATGCCTAAACCAGGTTGCTTCTTGGACAACTCTACAGTGGACTGGTTGCATAATCTTCACGCAGTGTCTAATTACTACTTGGGTAGTTCATGGACGACTCTTAGCTGTCTGAAATTTCCAGTAGACATTTTTGTTTGGAATTCTTGAAATTGAAATATGAACATGTTATTTTAATTTGATTAAAGATAAAGGATCCCAGTATGAGAAACTGAGATTCAGGATAGATAGCATAAATCTTTAAAATAATAATAAAAGTAAAAATATACATAAAATAATTTAAATCTTTTCAGTAATACTTACTTAAAACATCATTTCCCTAAATCCTGTGATATCAAAATTAGTATCAATGCCATGAAACTTGATGCTTATTTTAGACGTTTAAAGAATGCTCCTTTAAGACCAATGTACAGTGACAGGAAGCAGGCTGACTTTGCCTGCTGGTGTTTGGGAAGGATCAACTGCATAGGGGTACAGTGAATTTGGGGTGATGGAAATGTATAAGGTTTTCAAAATTCATCTAACTATACACTCAAAATGGGTGCATTTTAGTGAATGTATATTTCAATAAAATTGATTTTTAGAATTTTTAATCCTTCCACATTTAGTAGTATTGAACTTGATGGAAGCTATGACCTTTTATCATATTACAGCATACCCCCGACCCAGGCCCACTGCTACTGAACAAGTAAATAAGCTATTTAAAAGTCAGTGAGGTCAAATCCAGGTAGCAGTGCAGAGTAAGCTATTGAGGAGAAGCTAGAAACATGTCAATAGAGTATGTCACTATAGTCTGAGGGAAATTGTTGAGGACTTAGACCTTCACGTACCTGGGTGTCCCTGTCATGACATACTCTCGGGCTGGTGGTTCCAACACAGGAGTGAGCGAGAGACCAAAAGTGAATTGGTTTCTTACGCACCCTAATTCCTTTTGGCCAGTTGCTGCGAAGCTCTTTGGTGAACAACAGAACTCAGGCCAAGGTGGCAGAGGAGCTGGGCATGCAGGAGTATGCCATAACTAACGACAAGACCAAGAGGCCCGTGGCCCTGAGGACCAAGACCTTGGCGGACCTTCTGGAATGTGAGTCTGCAGAGGAAAGCTTTTCCCTTAACCTACAAGTTCAAAGTTTAAATGAAATTGACCAGTATTTGTCCTTCTCATTATTATTTTCTGCCTAAAGAACTTAATATTATATTTATTTTATGTTTATGCTTTTTACCAAAGTTTGTTTGAAGGAGAATAACTTGGAATTGACATTTGAATAATGCATTTTACATTCAATCAATGGTAGCCACCCCAGCACAGCTCTCCATCCTAACACTCAGCCATCATATCCCTTTGTGTGAAACAGTAACAGAATGTGAAGATTGGTCATTGTGAATCATAGCTTTTTTACCACCCAGCAGGGCAAAATGGGCATAAAAGAAAGAAGGATAATTTATTCACTAAATACTCAAATTATCATCCATTGTTTTGTAGGAGCGCAAAGCTCTATAGACAGATGTCATTTTTTTGCAATTTCTGATATGGTGTGGTAGCATTATAAATAATTCCATTATAGCTAACTAAAGGATTATACACATAATTTTATTGTTTCTGATATTACTTCAAAGGAAGTAGACCATTCACTGGGCCTTAGAACTTTTCTTTTTATGTTATAGTGTTTTTGACAATTGTAATTATATGCAAATATTAAAGCCTGTGCAAAAGTAGCTCATTTACAAAGTGCAGAGGCAATCTAAGGAACTTCTTTGCAACTAAAGAAAAGTAAGTGAAAGATTAAAATTATATAAAAATTTAGTTGAGAATCAATGTTACTGACTTTCTTTTAGCTCATTGAAAGCTATTTTTATTCCTTCTTTTAAAAATGCATTGTTTGGCCAGGTTTGGTGGCACACACCTGGATCCCAGTACTTGGGAGGCTGAGACAGGTAGGATCACAGGTTCGAGGCCAGCCTCAGCAACTTAGCAATGCCCTTGGCAACTTAGACCCTGTTTCAAAATAAAAAGTAAAATAAAATAGAGCTGGGGGTGTAGCTCAGAGGTAGGACCCCTCTAGGTTCTATCCTCAATACCACAAAAATTAAAAAATTTTAAAAATGTACCATTTGTCTACTTGGTTAAAGATCCTTTGGGGTGACCATTTATTAATGCAAAGTAGTATAGATTGTTATGTCTCATTAAGCCCAGAACTAAGTTTTTCTCTATTTGGGCAGATCAGACCTTTAAATTGTCCAATTTCTTTTTTTGTTCATGAAATTTGACATAGGACCCTTATACATAGGTGATCTTAAAATTGGTGTTGAGAGTGGTAGGACGCAAGGATGTACTTATTCTGGTTTCATATATGATCTTCAAGTTCCATTTTTATTTGTTTGATATTAACATGGTTGTGTTCCCAGATATTATTCTTTCCCTGCTATATATACAGCAGCATTTTGTGTATCTTTTAAACTAACTATTCATTTGGCCCTTAGCTAAATGCAATTTGGCTTTTGTACTCTGTGATTTTGCATCTTAATCACACATCTATGTTGCTGCTTCTAATATTAGTGATAAAGAGTAGTCTTATTTGAAGAAAGATGAAATGATTATGCTAAAAAAATAAAGAGGACCTGGAAGTTGAAAACCATATAATAATGTTGCTTAAAAGTCTAAGTCTTTAGCGCTTTTTGGCAAATGCCAGTGAAGTGTGATTTATTTTTAAATGTTTTTAAATGTTTAAATGTTTATTTTTAAATGTTTAATTTATTTTTAAATGTTTTTCAGCATTTATTGCAGCACTGTACATTGATAAGGATTTGGAATATGTTCATACTTTCATGAATGTCTGTTTCTTTCCACGATTAAAAGTAAGCTCTTATGAAGTTTAAATTAGTGGTATGCTTTGTTTCTGGTGACTCCAGAATCCATTACTAAATGCTTTTGGGGGACTTTCCACAGGAGTTCATTTTGAATCAGGATTGGAATGACCCCAAATCCCAGCTGCAGCAGTGTTGCTTGACACTAAGGACAGAAGGGAAAGAGCCAGACATTCCCCTGTATAAGTAAGTACTTGCTGCCTGCAGGCTGTTGCACCCAGTGTGCTTAGAATTGATCTTCCATGTGCTTTGAGGAGAACTCATGGGAGATCATGACAAGAGCCCGGGATTGAATATGGAGGGAAATGCACCAAGTGATGTGTGCATGCATGTTTGTGTCACTTTGAATCTCACTATGTATATTGCATCAGTAAAAGGATAAAAAAGGAAAAGAGCCCAGAATTGAGACTTCCTGGCTGTCAGAGGGACACTGGGCCCAACACAGAAACTTTTTTTTCCCCCTGTGGTGCTAGGAATTGAACCCACGGGTATTCTACCTGAAATAGGGTCTTGCTTAAGTTGGTGAGAGTCTTGCTAAGTTGCTGAGGCTGGCTTTGAACCTGCGATCCTCCTATCTCAGCCTCCCAAGTACTGGGATTACAGGCGCTCGTCACCACACCCAGCTACAGTCACTCTTTGGGCCTCTTGGGCTTGACTATAATTAAGTGGCACCTTCAAATTGTCTTTGTGCCTTCTCCCATCTTTAAAATTCTCTGTGAACTACTGCCTGTCAAGAATACATACCGAGATTATGAGATCGAGATAAGAAAATTCAGATTAAATAGTTCTTAGGTACATTTTTATATTTGTCTTATTTCTTAGAAGCTCTGCTAGGTAGTAAATCTACATTAGAAAATCATATGAATTTGTATCAAAAACTGCCTTGTACTTCTGAATATCTTTATCCTTTGAGTGGTAGCCAAAAGTAATTGAAAAGGAAGGTAGGTAAGTAGTGGGTCACTACCCCACATAACACTGGTAAGTTTGACTCTGAAGTCAAGTATTTATCTTGTGACATTCATATATTGATTCAAAAGGTAGTTTAAAGAGGAATTACAAAATGAAAGGATTATTGAAATAGATGGGCTAGATCCCAAGGTATTGTCAATACGTGATTTTAGGATTGTTAAAAAAATGTATTTTCTTTTTTTGTGTGTGTGGTACTGGGGATTGAGTACCCAGAGGCATTCTACCACTGAGCTACATCCCCAGCCCTATTTTATTCTTTATTTTGAAACAGGGTCTCACTAAGTTACAGAGAGCTTCACAAGTTGCAGAGGCTGGCTGCAAACCTGCAATCCTCCTGCCTCAGCCTCCCAAGTACTGGGACTACAGGCGTGTGCCACTATGCCCGGCTAAAAAATGTATTTTCAATGCTGTTTTACCCCATACTTATGCAAGCATATGGTTGCAAGCACACATGTTTGTGCGTCAGTGTTCCATATGGAATGAAAACCCTTCTTTGGACTTTTCAAACTTTCAAATACTCCAGGAAAAACACAGAATGGCAGTTAGGAATTCACATTCTTTTTCATGTTTTTATTTAATACAACGGTTTATAGACTTTTTTGCTAAAAGCAAAACTGAGGCCAAGAGAAGGTTGAGTCACCCCACAGCAAGCTACTCTGAATTGTGCCAAGAAGGTGTCACTGCAAAACAGCATTTCCTTTATTTATTGGGGGAAAAAGGCTCAAATGTTTAGAAGTAGCACTTTAATATGTGCCTAATAAGCATAATGAGTATCTAAACTGTATCATATGAAAGGCTCAAAGTATTTCCTCATCAAACTGATTAAGGCTCAATAAACAAAATAAGGATGATAAACTTCTCATAGCACAGGCATGGTTTTAAGTACTACCTTAAAGAAGCCACCATGCACGTTCATCCCTAGGAATTTATAAACACAAAGGAAATTACTGTGCTCCCTTCTCATAAATCCCCCACATGAAAGTACACGATGAGTTTGTTCTTTGTTATCAAGATGACGGGGTTGTTTTACATAGTTTTTCACGATTACTGTGTTCATTCCATTATCTTTGTTGGCTACTTTTAATTTCCCTTTTCCATGAAGTTATCAGTTTTATTGCATTTGAAATCTGTACCACGTCATTAAAATTCAGAGTACCTGGAGCTTTGTTTTTTGGTGATTGTGTTGTATACTTGGCATTATAATGTACCTTTAAAATGATCTCAGATGTTTCCAAAATTAAACATATTTTCTGATCTCTTTGATAAGCTATCAGAAAGAATTTGTAAAGGACTTGAAACCACTCAGGCATGACTTGAGGTGTCTTACCCAAATATGTACTGCTTTTATCTGTGATTAGCACTGAAAATGAGCAGGGTAAAGCTGTTAACTTCACAACAGAAGTTTGGTAATTTTATGATACATGGGTTACGCACGCTTAGAAATTATTTAAAAGTATTGTACACTTTACTGTGAGACTTCAGATGCTATTCATATTACTTTGGGGAAAATATAAAAATTCAGCGCAGAATTTAAAATTTTTTCTATATATTTGTCAGGTTAGCAAATCAAAAACTTACCCCTCTTCCTTTTCCACCATTTTCATGTCTCTTGCTATTTTTACCTTCCTCTATCTTGGCAATAAGTATGTGTTTTTTGTCAGAGTTATGTTGTTGCAGAAATAAATAAATAGCACTTTTCCATAATTAATATTCTTTTCTTTCCCTTCAGAACTCTGCAGACGGTGGGACCATCACATGCTAGAACCTACACTGTGGCTGTTTATTTCAAGGGAGAAAGAATAGGCTGTGGGAAAGGACCAAGGTATGAGAAGAAAATATTTATAATTTCATTGAATGAAATTATTCCTGTGTGCAGTAAGTCCCTACTGGTATTTCCAAACCCTGCAGTCTGTCTTTGCTAACTTAAGTGTGTATAGTATTTGAGGGTAATAGCAAAGTGAATTCCAAGGAGTAATGTTGCCTCCAGCCAACCCCTAAACCTGATAACAGCCTTGGGCAGGGGAATGCCTGTGCATAAGGAGCTTTGACTACATGGAGAAAACCGCATTAGCACAGGTCCTATCTGTCCAGTTTAGTCTCAACGCGTCACTGCAGGCTAGACGTGAGATTCGTTATGTTGTGCATGACACAGCTGCAAGACCTTTGATTTCCTATCACTACTCACTTGAGCTTTGTGGAAGTGCTAACATCTTTAGGTAAAAGAATTATGTACATTATCACCTTTCTTTGAACCCTCCAGTCTGTGTCTTGCCTGTCTCTATATATTTTATTCATTTCCTCTTTAAACTTTATACTGAGGGTATTCAAACTTAAGTAAGAAATACTTCAGACTTAATATAAATGGAAGACATTTATTGCAGTACTAAAAGTATGGAAAGAATATCTTAAACAGGCTCTGTGCAAATAAAAGGAATTTCTGCATGGTCTTGTGTATATTCCTATCTGCACAATTCAGTATGTGGCAGTAGAAATAATCAGATGAAATTTTATGCACCAAACATGAAAATCAGCCTTAATAATTTATAGCCATAACTTGTATTTTTGAAAAAAAATTTTAATTAAAGTGTACCTCACCTTTTTTTTATTTAATAGTATTCAGCAAGCAGAAATGGGAGCAGCAATGGATGCACTTGAAAAATGTAAGCCTATTTCTTTTTCTATAATTATATGTTCATAATGTAATGAGTGTTTTATGGAAAGAAAATGAGGAAGTAGAAAAATGGTAAGTACTGATAAAATGTGATCTTGTTTTCTTCATAATTATTCTCCACACAGAGAGTATAGTAGAATGTGAGCTATTTATATACATATATATAAAATGGGCTTATAATTAAAAACGAAAAGTATTCCTGAATGCGTTTTGATTATTATTTTCCTTTTTTGGATAGATTTTTACTCTCAGCCAGGTAACTGTGAACAGGCTACTGTGTTTCCATCCATATATTTCTCTCTACTTCTAAAATCTGACAAAGGCATAGAAGTATACATGTGAAGATTTTTTCTTTTTAGTTTTTGGCCATTGTTTTATTAAATTGGGATGATATTTACATACTTCTGTATATACGTACATGCTAACATATCTCATATGATATCATAAGTTCTTGCTCAATAGTATATCATGGGCAGCCTTGCAAGTCATAAGGAATGGCTCTAGTCCTTCCTTCCTTCTTTCCTTGTTTTTTTTTTTCTTTTTTTGTGGTACTAGGGATTGAACGCAAGGGCATTCTAACTCCTAGTTACACCCCCAATCCCCAGTTCTTTTTTTTTTTTTTTTTTTAACTTTGAAACAGGGTCTCATTAAATTGCTAAGGCTGGCTTCGAACCTGCGATCCTCCTGTCTGAGCCTCTCAGGTATTGGGATTACAGGTGTGAGCCACCACGCTTGGCTCTATCCATTCTTTCTTAATGGCCACGTACTATTTCCTACTATGGATGTGCTATATTTTATTCAGCTTTTTTTATTGTTGGTTGGTAGTGTGTGTGGTGTGTGTGGTGTGTGTGTGTTTTATCACTGTCAACAACAAACATCTATGTGTTGGTACTTTTAGTTTTGTAGGATAGATTCTCAAGGTGGAAGTCCTGGGTCAAAGAAACTTCAATTATATAATTGACCAAGTAGGGGGCTTCATTGGCTTTTGCAAATTGAAGGTGTAATTGCAAGGCATTTTTCTTCTGAGGTGTACTGTGCTACACAGCAGAGTCCATGGGCACCACAGGGTAATGAAGTTCTTTATGCTTCGAGTACCCAGCTAAAGAGGTGGGAGAGAGCAGAGTGCGGGAAGCTAAAAGCGAAGAGGCCCAGGATTCTCAGCCATGGAAGGGATTCCAGGAATGGCAAGCGGGCCGAGAGCTATGTGCAAGTCAGCAGACAATGGCTTCCTGTTTCGGGTGGGGAGGTTAGTTAATGGGGCAGAGGCTGGTGCTGCCAGGATCCAGTGCCCATGGGCTCTTCACTGAGAGTTTTACATCAGCTTTGTTGGGAACTTCTTCACCCATAGTATATAAATTCACAATCACATATTGAAATAAAAGTGAGATTCCATTTTCCAGTTATAAAATTGTTAAAGGTTATCCTTGGAGGTTTTTTTGGTTGATTGTCTTCAACTATAAAACAGTACCAGAGAGATCACCTAGTCTGAGACAGACTTCCACAGATGTACTGGTAGGAATGAGTTGTTTAAACTGCTGAAAAGCAATTTGGCAGTATGTGTCAGGTCCTTAAAGAAGCTTCGAATCAGATTTCATGTCTAAGAATCCAGTAATTGGAATTATGAAATAAAGTTCACATACCATGATAATCGTGACTTGACTCATAATAGAAAAATGTCAAACTGTATGTTTAACAGTAAGGAAATGTTTAATGAATTATGGTATATCCCAGGGGTTGGCAAATATTTTCTGTAAAGAGCCAGATGTAAGTATTTGGGGTTTCGCAGGCCATATAGTCTTTGAAACATTTACTCAATTCTGGTATTGTAGCCCACAGCCATAGCTAGCATGCAAACTAACAGGTGTGTCTGTATTCCAATGAAATTTTATTTACAAAAACAGGTAAAGGGCTATATTTGGCCTGTTGGCAATAGTTTACCAATCCTTGCTAATACCCAAATATTGTAATGTTTTGTAGCCATTGAAGTATTTTTGAAGGACTAATAACATGGGAAAATGCTTATATTGTAATAAGTAATATATTTATATATATTCTCATAAATACAAACCTGTAGTCTCCCAGTGTAAGGGTAGATAATGGGATGATTTTAAAGGTTCATATGTCTGTATAATATATATATATATATTTTTTTTGTGTGTGTGTGTGTGTGTGTGGTACCAGCGATAGAACCCAGGGGCGTTCTACCCCCGCGCTACACCCCTGGCCCTATTTTTTATACTTTATTTTGAAACCAGGTCTCACGAAGTTGCGGAGGGCCTCACTAAGTAGAGAGAGAGAGGGAGAGGGAGAGGGAGAGGGAGAGGGAGAGAGAGAGAGAGAGAGAGAGAGAGAGAGAGAGAGAGAGAGAGAACTGAGGCTGGCCACGAACCCAGATCCTCCGGTCTCCGCCTCCCAAAGTACTGGGATTACAAGCGTGCGCCACCACGCCCGGCGTCTGTATAATATATATACACATTTATGTTGTATATGTATATATGTAGTATAACTTTACTTCTTAGGATAAAGACAGTTTGTCAGTGGTTAGATCTGATAGTAGGATTTTTTTAAGTGCAAATTCAATATTACAATAGAATTTACTGAAGAAATAGGGTTCATTTCTTAGAAACTTGCTTATTACTGACTTCTTGGGATTTATTTTTTTAAAAGTACTTATAATATGGCCAGGCATGGTGATGCACACCTGTAATCCCAGTACTTGGGAAACAGACAGGAGGATTGCAGGTTCAAGGACAGCCTCAGCAATATAGTGAGACCCTGTTTCAAAAGAAAAAATAAAAATGGGCTGGGGATATAGCTTGGAGGTACAATGCCCATGGGTTCAATCCCCAGTACCACACACACAAAAAAAGGGGAAGTACTTAAAATATTTGAAACCTGTGATTTACATAGTATGTAAAGAATCAACATTATTTAGAGAATAGGATTCTATTACTGTTTTATTTGTAAAATACAGATGTGATGTTTCTCTTCTGTTATAAAACCCCTGGCTCCCAGCATGCAAGGCCTTTGCTGATTCACTGCCTGCCTTCCAAATGTTTTTTCTGCCTCCCTGTCCCTTTCCTAACCTGGGGTGAGGATGGAACGCGATATATAAAGGGAGAAGAAAGAATTTAGGAAAATGCTATATATAGATAGACCCAATTTCATTATGCTTCACCCTTGAAACAATGAGAAAAACGAACTTGCTTTCTGAACATGGCGTGTTCTCCCTCCTCTGCTTCTCCCCTTGAGAAGCCGGAAGCGGCGCCTCCTCTCTACCACAGTCTCGCAGCTGGCCAGGCGAGCAACGCCATTTTTCCTGTTACCAGATAGTGCGTGCATTCTTCGTGATGTTTGTCATTTAAGTATGTGTCTGTTGACTGAGAATGTAAAATGGCTATTTCTCATTCTATGCTTGATTTCTTATTTCATTGCTACAGAAAAGTTAGGCCACAAGTGACGAGGATTATAAAATTTCTAAATCTTAGTCTAGATTTTCATTGTGTCCGTGCTGTTGCATGGAGTCATCTATCTAAACTAAATGTACCTTAAGCTACTGAGTGATGCTTTTTCCTTTAATCAAATCAAAGTGCTGTACTCGAGTTACTTTTGCAGGTATAGCTTTAGGCCTCTCATGGTGATCCTTGAAAATAGAATTAATCGTGAGACCTAATGACTTAGAATGACCTCCTTCTGTCCATCTGATATTCTTTATGCTCTTTTCAGAAATGTTAGTTCTTGGTAAATAAGGGGGTGATATTATCATTATTTGTTTGAAGCTTTTCAAAAATAGACAACTCCATTGTACAGTATCCTTTAATCTCTCCCCCAAAATCACTGGTTGCTAGGACAGTGTTAAAGCATTTGGTTGGGAACATTCCAAAGTCACACATCTGAGTCTTCACATTTCTCTATGTTTCGATTCCTTTTATACTCAAGTTTACATTAGATATTGAAACCTAGAACTGGGGGTGCTGATCCAGACACCCAGTGTGTTTCTGAATAACAAAAGGGAATGGACTGCTGTTATTTTTTTCTCTTGCTTTAGGAAACACAACTATATACATAGATGATATATGCGTGTGTATTTGTTTAGTTTGTATCATTCTTTGTACTAGTGGCTATCCTTTATTAAGTATAAAATATATCTCCTGTGTCAGATAACTTTCCCCAGATGGCCCATCAGAAGCGGTTCATTGAACGGAAATACAGACAAGAGTTAAAAGAAATGAGGTGGGAAAGAGAGCATCAGGAGAGAGAGCCAGATGAGGCTGAAGACATCAAGAAGTAAAGGCGGGCACGGAGCTGGCGGAGTGTTTACTTGCTTAATAACTGTGACTGTTGCCCATTGAGACCTAGCCTAGTTTCCCTTCAGACAATGAATGAAGTGTACCCATTGAAATAAAACACAGAGTCAAATCGCTATTGTTGTCTTACTGATCTAATATTCTGTTTGTAGCTGGAAGGTCTTTCTTACAAAGTATTTGATTCTTCTTTTTAATGGAAGACTTCACTTTGGTGGATGTGTGTTATTCCCTTTTATTTTGCTCTTTAAACAATAAAATTCTGAAAAGCTATTCTATGTGGACTAGATCCTGTTTTTCTATCTCTGTCTCAAATCGTGACCTCAGACTTTCAGCTGACAAGTGACAGATTCACTTTACCAGATATTTTGACTACACTATAGTAACAGCTATACATCTCTGGATTATTAACTGAATTTTTCAGCTTTCATCTGGACATTTCAGGTTCTCAGCTGCAAATATTGAACTTACCCCACTCCAAGGAGTGAGTCCTTTGTGGAAGGAATCCATTTGACATTTAATGGGCTAGTGGGGGGGGGCTGATATTTGAGTTCCGTGCATGCTTTGAATCTCTGGAATATAGGAGAAATAATGATTCTAAGCCAGACCACCCTTTAAAGCAGCTTCTCTCACCCTGGGGTCAGTGATCCCTTTGAGAAGTGAGACTTCAGGGTCATCTCAGAACCATCTGAAGGTGTATTCAACTTTTATGTGTGGTAGGTATTGGTTGGGCGGGGACAGGAAGAGGAGTGTTCAGAGCTTTTGTCAGCTTCTGTAAGTGGTCCTTCAGTAAAGGGCTAACATTACATTAGAAGACATGACCTTTTTAAAAAATATGATTTTACACAGGTGTGTTTTTATGTATTATTTCAACAAATATTATATAGCGAGTGCCTGCTATGTATCAGGCACTGTTCCAGGCCCTGGGGCTACAGCAGTGAACAAAACAGACAAAGCCTGTGCCCGGGAGCGTGTGCGCTAGAGCAGGAGCACAGTCAGTATGGAAGGAAGCCAGTGGCAAGAAATGCAGAGAGGCTGTGGTGCCATATTCCATGGGCAGCTGGGGAGATCTCCCTAAAAGGGTACGACGAGAAGGAGAGGCATGAAGCATTCTGGTATCGGAGTGTTTCTTATCTACATAACTATTAAATGTTACAGATCCATTATTGAAAATTTGGAAAATGTATTAATTTTCTTAGCAGGAAAAGAAGCAAATGTTATTTTGAGAATATTGTGGGAAAAGTATAAAGCATAGGCAGGAAAATGAATCCCTCATGATTCCATCATCCAGAGAGTTTTTATACCCTGTCAGACCTGTATGTATACACTTGTGCGCACGTGCATTCAAGTGTTTAAGCAGTGGGGTGCTGTACATATGGTTTTTACTAGGTAATATATCTTGTAATATCTTTCAGTGTTGAGTCCATGTTGTAAAAATTATATTATGTAATAATATAATTATTGATGGCTGTATACTAATGCATATCTTATACACCAGTTATGGGTATACCGTCATTCATTAACCTGAAGTCAAATGAAAGATGAGCAGCAATTTGTTGCTGCCACATTCTTGCCCCTCCCTCATATTAGAAGATCTCTCTAGGTTTTCCTAATTTGTTAATCATAAGAGGTATGCATTGGTGCCTGTAAGAAATAGTACCCTCTTCCCCACCATGAAGCCAGCAGGCCACCATAGGGCAGCGCGGGGGAGGCAGGAGAGAGCTTATTTCTGAGCCAGGTTTTTTTCTGGCACATCTACTGCGCTATTGGGTGCAATCTTTTTAGCATTTAAATTATGTGAGCAGCAGAGAGCAGGACTGGAAGGGGAAGAAGGCTGGATCCATAGGTGGCCTTGGCAGTGTTACCAGCAACATCAAAAAAGCAAGGGGAAAGGTTTTTAAAAGCATGCATTTTCATTAATCTTGAATGTGTATCAAAATACTGCCAAAGCCAATCTCACTACAGTTAGAATGGCAGTCATCAAGAATACAAATAATAAATGCTGGCAATGATATGGGGGAAAAGTAATGCTTATACGTTGTTGGTGGGATTGTAAATTAGTAAAACACTATGTTGGTTCTTTTAGGAGTAGAGCTACCATGTATGTTCCAGCTATACCACTCCTTGGTCTTTATTCAAAAGAATTAAAGTCAGCATACTATAGTGACACATGCTTACCCATGCTTATTAGCACAATTCACATTAGCCAAGTTATAGAACCAGCCTTGGTGTCTTTCAACAAATGAATGGGATAAAACATGGTATATATACACAATGGAGTTTTACTCAGCCATAAAGAATGAGATTATCATTTCTAGGAAAATGGATGGAACTGGAGAGCATCATGCTAAGTGAAATAAGCCAGACTCAGAAAGACAAAGGTCATATGTTTTCTTTATATGTAGAAGCTAGAAGGGGAAATTTTTAAAAAAAGGAATCTCATGAAAATAGAAGAGAGACCAGTGGAGTAGAAGAAGGGGTCAGGGAGGGAGAAGAAGGAAAGGGGATACTGGGGAATGAAATCAATCAAATTATATTATGTGCATATATAAATATATCACAATGAATCCTACTATTAGGTATATACTAATAGAAAATGAAAAAATAGTGCCAAAGCCAACATGTCATTCAGCCATTTTTACTGGACTTTGACTTTTCCTCCCTGTAGTGCTCTGGCCCTTTTCAGCTTCTCTGTCTGAATTAATGGCTCCTGAAGTCTGGAGAGGTGAAGTCCATGAGACACCAGCATGGCTCTTGTAGTGGAACCCGACAGACACGCAAGGGCAGACTGGCTCCCAGCACTCTGGAGCATGATGAGGCCAGAAACCAAATCCCATAACTAGCCACACAGCAACTTGGCAGGCCACTGAGGCCCGACTCCAGCCCCACCTCCAACCCAACCCAACCCGTCTCACTCTTCTTGTGCTGGTCTGAGAAGAGCCAGCAAGATGGCAAGTGTGTGCGCAACTCAACTGCAGGTTACATGCTCTTGGGCGCAGAGGTTGAATAGGAAGGTTTCCTTACATGAGTCACTTGGCGACTGGTTGGGGGAACCATCAAGTGGTGATGTGCATATCGACAGAGCCCCTGAGTGAGACTGTGGGGAGGAAGGAGCGAGCGGAGGCCAGGCGGGGGAGGATCCAGAGGGGTTAATACTAGTTCTGGCCCTCGATGATGAGCAGGACTTGTCTGGACTTTATGTAAAGTGAGAAACAAGTATCCACATATTAAACCTCTGAGATTGGGGGCAATGTCTGTTATAGCAGCTGCCAGTGCTTTAATGCAACTGTTCAAGACAGGCAATTAGCCCTAATTATCAGATGATTG
Source organism: Glis glis (assembly GCA_004027185.1). Lineage (NCBI taxonomy): Eukaryota > Metazoa > Chordata > Mammalia > Rodentia > Gliridae > Glis > Glis glis. Next base: position 50,844 of record PVJS01009038.1, read on the forward strand.
CCAGTTCAATAAGATGAAAACTTGTTCACCTACTGCCGAATGTTATACTTACCCAGTACTAACTGGATCCTGATGTTGACATGTTTGCTTGTGGTCCAGAAATTAAAATAAGTTTTTTTTGTGTGTGTGTGGTACCGGGGATTGAACCCAGGGGCATTCTACCTCTGAGCTACACCCCCAGCCCTATTTTTTATCCTTTATTTTGAAACCGGGTCTCACGAAGTTGCGGAAGCCTCACTAATTAGCTGAGGCTGGCCACGAACCCGGATCCTCCAGTCTCAGCCTCCCAAGTACTGGGATTACAAGCATGAGCCACCACGCCCGGCTTAAAATAAGTTTTAAAATATGACAAATCCTACTTGTGAATTAGAGGTTTCAAGAACATGTTGCGAGCCGGGCGTGGTGGCGCACGCTTGTAATCCCAGTACTTTGGGAGGCGGAGACCGGAGGATCCGGGTTCGCGGACAGCCTCAGCGCTCTCTCTCTCTTTCTCTCTCTCCCTCTCCCTGTCTCTCTCTCTCTCTACTTAGTGAGGCCTCCGCAACTTCGTGAGACCCGGTTTCAAAATAAAGGATAAAAAATAGGGCCGGG
>PVJS01009039.1:0-16351 GCA_004027185.1 Glis glis
GTGCTACGCCCCCGGTCCTATTTTTTATGCTTTATTTTGAAACCGGGTCTCACGAGGTTGCGGAGGGCCTCACTAAGGAGAGAGAGAGAGAGACAGAGACAGAGACAGAGCGAGAGCTGAGGCTGGCCGCGAACCCGGATCCTCCGGTCTCAGCCTCCCAAAGTACTGGGATTACAAGCGTGCGCCACCACGCCCGGCTGACTGAGAACATTTAAAGAAAGATTCTGTTTCTAAGACTTATAGACCCACTTGTCTTTTTCAAACACTGGTACCTATGAATAAGGACCTTGATCAACATGTAATTTATTTCCCTCCTCTTTTTCAGGATTCATTTTGAGGCGTATTTGTGTTTAAGCAACCCCAGAACACACATATCCTATTTATATCCACATACCACAACAAATGTAACAAAACCCAAGTTTATTTGGTCATTGTATTTATGCTGATGGTCTATCTTAATCAGATGGAAACTGAGATCAAAGATTCCTTACACATTATTCACATTTATATGGAATTTCCCATGCTTTCATTTTTTCTAATATAAAAAATAAATTAAGAATATAAGACCATTAAGGCTACCCTTACCTTGTTTAGGTTTCCGTTTCACATTTATGACTATTTTCACTGGGAAAGATCTGTAAATTGTATGGGTATGCATGTATCTCATTAAAAAAGTTCCCTAGCTGTAGCAACTCTCAGCAAACCTCCAAAGAATGCAAGTTTGGAACATAAATATTTTAAGGCCCCGTAAAATTGGCAGTGAATATTTTTTCTTGCTTTAATACCATGTCCGTTTTATTCCAATCGACTTCCACTATTATGTTTTCCAAAACGGCTTTTAAAACAATACACAATTATTTCATACCAGGTTGGGCAGGTCACCTCATTAAGCCTGAAAAGATCAGGCCTCTGGTGATCCCACAAATATTCTTGCATTTATTCCTAATTGAAACGGTCCTCCTAAATTGTCTCAGGTTTATTAATACAAACAACAAGCTGAGCAGAATAGGCACAGTTGGGAAGTTGGGGGGGGCGGGCTAGATGACCTGGTCCCCAAATCTCCAGCTGCATCTGTACACAGTCATGTTCTGCCACCTGTTGGATTTGCTTACACATAACAGGGTATTGATGTCCCTCACAGCGGTGGGGTAACCCTCTCTGACCCCTGTCCCAGTTCATCACCCCCGAGAGAAAAGAAGAGGCCTCTGAGAATTCCAGGCCCCCTGACTTTCCCCATCACTCACTGCTGTGGCCACATGTTTCTTCTGCGAATGCTAAAAATTTATGGCTGAGCACATTAAGGGCAGTGCGAGTCCTTCCCTTCTTCTGGATTATTTCAGAGTTTCCTGTCATAAGGAAATCCAGGAAGATGTGTCCTCTGTGGATTGTGTGTGACAGTATCTGCTTATATCTCAGGAATCTGAGGCATGATGGATAAACCGTCAGCTTTGAAGGATGATGTTTTCTCCATATTTCCATTATGAACCGGGCTGTCATCTCCTAATAAATTTCTTGCATGGGTATCAATTTATTTTTACAAGCAGAGGGTCTGATGTATTTGGGAAAGGCAATGACAGCAGATCTGGCCCGGCTTGACAGAGCTGGCTTCACCTCATTTTGGAAAACTACTCTGGTTCCAAGGACAGAACTTGAACTGCAGCCCTCGAGAATAAAAAACACTGTGAGAGGAAGAGAGACACATGAAGCAAGTTCCTTCTTTTAAGCCAAAATAAATCAAGCCTCTAGGACTACCATGACATAATATTATTTCTAAGACAGTCCTACAAGCCCAGATGAGAAATGCCATATGCAGCTGTTTACTAAAGACTCGTAGACTATCGCAGCCATGTAGGGAGTCTGTGAATGGATCCTGATTAGTACGAGGCTAGAGATACCACTACTTTTGCTCTCAGCAGGATCTCAGTACTGCTTTTCTGCTCAATAAGCGAGGAGCAAAGTTGATTCATGTCATAAACATTTAATTACAAAGTGTGTGCACGTCCCTGCTGAGGCTCCTACGAAGGGTAGGAAAAGCTATATAACATAAGTCTACCTCTTAAGAAATTTAAAGGCTTGTTGAAGAGATAGGATGCCATATAAAATTAGAGTGATGTAATTATAAATCATAGCTAATATTTAATGATCAGTGGCTATCATAATTGTCCCTTGTTTTATTTAATCTCAACCTTTATGGGAAGAGAGGCAATACAGCAATTTCTTTGGTAGCTCGTTAAGACAGTGGCCACTGGAGGTAGACTTTCCTGATTTGTGCCCTAAATCTTCCACGGACCAGCAACCCAAACCTTAACTGAGATCTCAGTCAAATTTCTTTTCTTTCTTTCTTTTTGTGTGTGTATGTATGTGCATGTGTGTATGTGTGTGGCACTACAGATCGAACCCAGCGGTATTCTACCTCTGAGATACACCCCTAGCCCTTTTTAATTTTTTGTTTTGAAACAGTGTCATACTAGGTTGCTGGGAGTCTTGCTACTTTGCTGAGGTTGTCCTTGAACTTGCAATCCTCCTGTCTCAGCTTCCCAAGCACTGGGATTAGAGGCATGTGCCATCATGCCCAGCTCAGTCAAATTTCTTAATTTTGCTGATCCTTGGTTTTCTCATCTATAAAATCAAATTAGGGATTATAACTCCATGTTATTATTGTGAAGATTGAATAAATTAATCTTTGGAAATTATTTAATACAGTACCAGACCCAAAGTAAACACTCATAAATGCCAGCTGCATTTAGTTATCCTCCTCCTCATGACAATTATCATCACTACAGTTTACAGTCAGGGAGGTGTGGCTTGAAGAGTTGAGTATAAAGCCCGAGGTCATACAGCTGGAGGGACCCTGCTCTAAATCCTGGTCAGGAAGGCATCAGAGACCAGAGAAGGGAGGCAAAGACCACATCCAAATTGTGGATACGTCAAGCACAAAATCCTTGAAGCTTAATTTGTTTTTTGGGGTTTTTTTTCTTACTTTGCTTTCCACTCTTAGTCTTTTTCTCTGTAGCTGCAAATATACTTTAGATGTTATTTGATAAGGGTCATATGTAGTGATATGCTGGTAAATGTTTAACAATCAAGTCTCTTGGAAAAAAGTATATGCATGTATAATATATGTACATACATTTATGTAATTTTATTTATATAAAGGATGTACAGAGCACATTTGACAAAAATTAAATGCATAATAGTGTATTATAAATTCTATACAACCACTTAATTTTCACGGGTACTTTCAATGATTTTGACCAAACTCTTGTATCTTACATATGTATCTATGGTTACAATTGATGAACAAGTATAGATCCCACAGGAATGCAGGTTGATACTTTTTTCTTTACCTTAGTGAGTATGTCAGAACTTCATTCATTCCTCAATACCATAAGCAAATGCTTTACCGAATCAGATAATATTGCTAAATATATTTCCTCAATGTTTTGTGCTATTCACAATCAATGGCCACGGACACAACATCCTATTGAGTTTAATCTGCACATTAATATCTCCATCACTTTTTTTTTCTTTTTGCAGTAGTAAGGGATTGAAACCAGGGCCTTGTGTATGCTGCAAATGCTCCCACCTTGACTGATGTGAATCTATCAAAGGGATGTCACTGAAGAGTTGGGAAATGATACCACACTATCGTATAGTCTTCCCACCATGTAGCTACGATAGGCTCAGATAATTTTAAGGCATAAGTAATAGTAACATTTTGTAAATAATTAGGAAGTGATGAATTTTTATTATATTACCTTTGCTTTTAAGATAATTTATTCACTTCTAAGCACATATAATTTAAACTAGGATCTGTGTTTAACCACTGACTCACAAAATTCCTGAAAAGTTAATCGTTGGTTTTCATGAGCCCATACAGGTTGATTCTAGCACACCATTGGTTATAGGAACCCAAAAGGCCAAAGAGATCGGAAGCACTCATGTCTACATCACATAGCTAATTATTTTACTTATTAATAAATGAGATGACAGTTTTGTTTATGTGCCAGGCCCCAAAGCATATTGCATCTTAACATGAACTGAATTATATCTCACTACAAGTATATTACCTACCTTGATATGTACACTAAATAAATCCAGGAAGGTTTTTTTGGCAGGTACTTTTGAGCATCAAGTTCATTGTACAATTATTGAGAGTCAGGCTATGAAATCAAACTGTGTTGTTCAGAATTGTAAATTTTTCACCTACCAACTGGGCGTTGTTGGATAAGTCATATAATCTCTTTCTAAATCTCACTCGTATTATCTTATCTGTAAAATGGTAATAGTGATGGTCCTTGCATTGTAAGGTTGTTGAGAGGGCTAAATGAAACTGTTTATTTAAAATGTCGATCAAGGGCCGGGTGTGGTGGCGCACGCTTGTAATCCCAGTACTTTGGGAGGCAGAGACTGGAGGATCCGGGTTCGCGGCCAGCCTCAGTTCTCTCTCTCTCTCTCTCTCTCTCTCTCCTTAGTGAGGCCCTCCGCAACTTCATGAGACCCGGTTTCAAAATAAAGTATAAAAAATAGGGCCGGGGGCGTAGCGCGGAGGTAGGATTGAACGCCCCTGCGTTCAATCCCCGGTACCGCCAAAAAAAATAAATAAATAAAAAATAAATAAATAAATAAAATGTCAATCAAGGAATGTGATGCACAAACACTACTTGGAGGCTATAATATGTTACTTCTGATGACGTTCTATGTTTGAACACATTACACATACTGATCCTCAGCAAGAATTAGTAAGCAGCAATATTGATTTGTGCTCCATCATACCTTTTTGGATAAAGATAATTGTTTCTGAGTAGAATGGTCTGCCTTTATTAAAATTACCCATGCACTTAGTAAGTTCCTTCTCATAGATAATCTCAGTGCTTTGAGAAGTCGCCTTGTTAGGTGCTGCAAGGCATTCACTGTCAATTTAGGACTCGGCCCCCAAAATCTTGAAGTGTACAGTTCTGCACAAGGGACAACACTAGTGCCCGGTTGACAGTGATTTGAGGCAGAGTGGAGTGATGGCTGGGAGAAGAGGATCGTAACACCCTGGAGGTTCCAGCGCAGAGAGGGCGTGGCATGGGGAGGCAACTCAGGTGACGGGGGTCAGGCCGACCTGGTTTCTATTCACACTGTGGACTTTAAAACTATGAAGCCTTGGCCGTGTGCTTATCTTTTCTATGTCTCACTTTTCTCATTTTTTAAAGGAGGGTGATAACAGGGCATATGTTATATACTGGAAAACCATTAGCATTGACTGTATATCCAAGAACTACTAGCTCCAGTCTCATGCCTTGACCCTTTCTTCCTGATGTCCTTCTCTTTCCTCCTTAACTCCTAATGTCCTTCTCTTTCCACCTCTCCTCAACTTCTGATGGGAGAGATTCCAGGGATACTTGAGGGAATATGTATTGTTTCATTTCAGCCCTGCTCTATATAAGTAGGGTTTTAATTTTTAATTATTTTAAATTGTAAGAAGCATGACATATTATAAATAAACTTAAAAATCAAGCCAAGTCAGGTGCAGTGGCTCACACCTGTAATACCAGTTTTTGGGAGGCTGAGACAGGAGGATTGCAGGTTCTAGGCCAGCCTTAGCAACTTAACAAGACCCCCAGCAACTTAACAAGACCCTGCTTCAAAATAAAGTAAGGCTGGGTGTATAGCTCAGAGGTAGAATGCCCCTGAGTTCATCCCCCAGTACCACGAAAAATCCCCGAACAACAACAACAAAAACAAAATCATCAAACCACCCCAATCACATTGCTAACAAACATCTTTTGATCTTGGTTTAACTTCCAGCAACTGCAAATCATATATAGTTAAAAATCACAACAAATGTGATTTTAATATTTACTATGTTCACTTAAAATTATATGATAAATGCTTTTGCAGAGTTTCCTTTATAATTTTATTTGGTTACCATAAGAAAATTTTATAATTTCCATCTTGTCCAATATTTAGGTTTTCTTCTCTATAAGTATCTACTAAACATATTTTGGAAGGTACTGCTCTGGATGATTTGAAAGGTCTTTTATACCTCTTCCACTGTACGATTTGATTATTTAAGTAATAGACCACAAAATGCCCAAGCTACAGCCTGTCCTTCCTTTTTTCCTTTCCCAGCTCTTTTCCTCCCTCCCTCCCTCCCTCTCTGTCCCTTACACAAATATTTGGAGTACTAATTCTGAGCCAGATGCCATTTTGGGCACTGGGAGAATTGGGCCCCCGTAGAGCAGATAAAAACAAATGGAAGCCAGGTGTGGTGCGCACGCTTGTAATCCCAGTACTTGGGAGGCGGAGACCGGAGGATCCGGGTTCGCGGCCAGCCTCAGCTACTTAGTGAGGCCCTCCGCAACTTCGTGAGACCCGGTTTAAAAATAAAGTATAAAAAGTAGGGCCGGGGGTGTAGTGTGGAGGTAGAATGCCCCTGGGTTCAATCCCTGGTACCGCAAACAAACAAATAAACAAACAAAAAAACAAATGGAAACTCCAGGCTCTCTCCCTCACAGGGCTTTCTTATTCCAGATAGGCCTTTGGCACCGTCCTCTCCTCCCAAGCCACCTCTTCCGTGACGTCTTCTGACCTTTCACCCCTTCAACCCCTTAATCCATGAAGTTCCAAGTTCTCAGTTGTAGTGGGATGATGGGACATAATGGATTAAATGCTGAGCTGGTGCCAGGCTCTCACCTCGCCCCGCTGGGATCCTTCTTGGCCCCCTGGTTGTGGGTTCACCCTCATCCCTACCTTGCCTTTTTTCCCCTCCCAATTTCTTGGCTTCTGCCTCTTGATAGGATGCAGTTGTTCCTGCTCCCAAGCCTGTCTCTCATTCCCAACCCAATTCATCTGTCATCGACACTTTCCATCTTGCTTCACTCTGGAAGGCCAGGTCCCTTTCACTGTGAACAGGACAGGAGGCCTCAGCCCTCCAGCTGGCTCTTTGCTTCTCTAACGGAATCCTTCGGGCCATAGCAAATACATCTTTAGCCTCTGATTCAGGCAAGTTGGCTCACACTTTTGGGTTGAACTACACTAGCAAGTATATCATTTTATCTTTGACTTCAAGATGTTTTATTCATTCAACCATCACACATTGACTTTCTCTTTAATTCTGGTAGTGTGCTGGGTGTGAGGGATAATAGTACCTACCATTCATTTCAAAAAGTTAATATAGTCAATTTCAAGAACTCTCCATTAGGCATGAATGAGAAATAAATAAGGTCATTACTATTGTTACAGGTGTTCAGATGTCACAACGGAGGCAGGGACAACCTTCTGTGTTAATTCAGAGTACAAGGGTCATGCTGTGGGTTGGTGACTCTTCATAATGATTTTCAAACATGACATGATTTTTTTTTTGATTCAGGATTCATCAGCAATGCAACCCAGGTTCTCATTTTATTTTTCTTAACATTCTCAGCACAGGGTTTGGCATATAGTAGGTGGTTACTAAATACTTGATAACTAAATGAGTGATGCTTTTTCTTATGAGAGAAAAATAAATGTTTTTAGAAGAGTCAGCTTTATACCATGGTTTCAGGGAATGAATTGTGATGGAAAGTGAAGATTGCTTTTACATGAAAGAGGCTGACAAATTTCCCAGACCCGGGATCACTTTGTGCGGCGTATGATTTAAGGGTGAGCGAGCATGCCAAGGTACTGCACTTGAGCTGAGTGATGGGGAATGAGTTGTGGAGCTGTGGTCTGAGATGGTATTTTGTGAAAAATAGTGGGAGATTTATGGCTATTAAACAACTTTGTAGCTGCCCCCTTCTTGTTTCAAAGCCTGCCAAGTCTCTCCTCCCGTGGTCTGTATCATGTTCCCCTACACATTCACAGTGCTCACAAATGTCCACCGGATGGCTGTTTTCATGCGTGCACCCATTGGGAAGGGCTTTGGATCTTATACATTTATCTGAAGACATGCGTCTTGTGTAATCACCGAGTGAAACTCTCACTTTGCAAGTCCCTTGGAGAGCGCCCTCTGCTTGCATTGACTCTTTTCCAAAGAGGTTGCCAAAGCTCTCCCTTCCTTCCTGTGTTATAGAAATTGCAGAGTGCAGTATATTAGTAACTGTCACCATTATGGATGTGAGTTTGAAAAAATTATTAGTAACTTCCAATTGTAAACAGGAGAAGAATCAAGAAAGCTTCAGTATGCTTTGGCAAATCTTCAGCAGAGGACTTGAAATGCTGGAAGGGATGCTTCAAGCCTTGGCGTCAAGAAGAAACAAATCTACCATAATCAGCTTGCTTCTCTTCTATGGGTCACTCTCAGTAGCTTTAGAAGAAATAGAAATGGGATATTTCATCACAAAAATCCAACCAGAAATGGCATTAATTATGCAAGTACTAGAGAATCATTAGATGAAATTTCCTCTCATTATGCGTTCAAATCAGTATAAGACTGCATGGGTCAGAAAAGAAATGGGAGTCTTTGTATCAACTTTCACATTTAATTTCAAGAAATTTTGAAAATATAGAAAAAATTTTAAATTATGAACACATGTAGCTACCATCCAAAATTTGTAGTTTCTAATATTTGACATATTTGTGCCAAGTCTAATCTGTTTTTTATACTTTTATTGGTGCAATATTATTACACATCATAGACATATTAAAAGTGATACAAACATACATGCACACAACACTTGGCCAAGTCTATTCTTTAAATGAAAGAAATAACCATCACATATAAAGTTGACGCTCCCCCACATCCTGTTAGCCCAATCCTATCCCTTGTCCCGTGCCAGGGCAACCATTTGCCTAAATTTATTGTATATCTTACATCATTTTTAGATGTTTCCATATACATACGAAATCAAAGAACTATATATTTACATAAATAATATACTGCATTTATCATTTTGCAACTTGCTTTTTAACTCTATAAATTTTTAGACCTATTCAAATTAAGATACATTAATCAGGTTTATTGCTCATTAAATGCTAAATATTATCCTGCCAAATTAATATACAATATTTTATTTACCCGTTTTCCTCACTGACGGATATTTCAGTTATCTCCAATATTTTTGTGTTATAACTAATGCTGCAGTATACATTGTTTGATGTCTCAACTTGCAGGCCCGTGTAGAATATTCCATAGTGTATATATTTTATTTTATTTTATTTATTTATTTTTTTTGCAGTACCGGGGATTGAACGCAGGGGCGTTCTACCTCCGCGCTACGCCCCCGGCCCTATTTTTTTATGCTTTATTTTGAAACCGGGTCTCACGAAGTTGAAGAGGGCCTCACCAAGGAGAGAGAGAGAGAGAAAGAGAGAGAGAGAGAGAGAGAGAGAGAGCAGGCGCTCTGAGGCTGGCCGCGAACCCCGATCCTCCGGTCTCCGCCTCCCAAAGTACTGGGATTACAAGCGTGCGCCACCACGCCCGGCCCATAGTGTATATATTTTAAATGAAGTTGCTGCACCGATTTTCAATTTTATTAGATGCTGCTGAATTACCCTCCAAGGAAGCTGACCAGTGCACATCCCCACTGGCAAGGGAGGGGAGAGTAACAGCTTCACTTTCCTTCATTTTCACTAGCACTTGTTATTATGAGACTGAAAATTTTGCCAATATGATGGGTGAAGAAATTGTATCCAGTTTTAATTTGTATTGCCTTCAGCACTAGCAAATTTGGCCAACTTTTCTTACCTTACTGACTGTTCAGGTTTTCTCTCCTTTGAAATTCCCGACATTTCCTCTGTCCATTTTTTAAGTTATAATTTTATTGACTTGGAAACAGTCTTTATGTATCCCGAATGCTAGTATTTTACTGTCGATGTGGCAAATATCTTCTAGCAGGAGATAAAAGTGAAATGTAAAAGTACAAATCCTTGCCATAGGCAGTTAGGGAAATTGGCAAGGATTCAAGGGTTTGAGAATCTTTATAGTCCCGAAGATTCCGATTTGCTCAAATTTCCTTACTTTCATTTTAGGCATCTCTACTTAATCCAGGTAAAAGAAAACATTATGTCAATGTTTCTACTTCTCTTACCTCAGACTCACATGCTGTGGGAAGACTGCTTCCTTTCCAAGGTCAGCTCCTTATCCTTTGGCAGATCCTGTGCAGTCAAAGACATTTTCTTGTCCACTTCTTTCATATGATAATTGTGCTCTTCTGACTCATGCTTCCAATCATAAGATTCAGAAAACCAGTGGGCGTGTCACTGTTGAAAACATTGAATTGGCTTCACTTTGGTAAAAGCCACGTCAAAGAGTTGGTAGTTGGAAATATTGATTTGTAACAGTTTTTCTGAACATGGAGCCATGGAATCCCCACCAAAAGGCATAGTTTGCATAATTGCTATTTTCTTGCGTTGTTCTCCCTGGTTAGAGTTGATACAGGGACACCTAACTTTGGTCATAGAATGATGACTGTGCAGCTCTAGCCTTGCCATTCTTATTCTGTCTACAATGGGAAATAAAACTAAATAGCTCCTACGGTTACATAATTCTATTGTTTTGCATAGTCAGAGGTATTTCCTAAAAGGTAGTGTTTCTTCCAGTCATTTTGGGAAAAGCTGTCATCAAATTGTCAACAGCCCAAATCAAGATTAAAACCACGAGGAAATATCACAATATAGTAACCTAAAACTCACATTGAATTTGGGGTTCATTTTTTTTAATGTTAATGATGAGGTGGAGCAGAAATATTGATGGAGAAGAAAACTGTGGCCTCTTTCAGAGGAAGCATGGCAAATCCAGGTAAGGAGGGTCCCCATTCCCTGACCCGTATGTCCTGCCTGCCTTAGCATTGAGTAGATACTGTATATAAACACTGTCATTGTTTTTCATTCATCACGTAGAGATGACCGAAGACCTGAAGTGCCAAACAAGGAGACGAGTGGTGACTATAGTATTTGAAATTTCATCCATTTTCTGACCCCTTTACATTCTTTTTTTTTTTTACTTTTTATGTTCATTGGTGCTTTGTAATTATACATTTTGATATATGTCAGGGTATGAACCCTTTTCATTCTTGCAACACTCTGTCTAATGATGTAGTATATAAGAAAGCCTTATGTACTTTTTAAAACATTTTTCTTGGTGACTGAGATTTTATCTTTCTGGACCCAATACACTTGGATCAAACTTTAAGCACCATGTATTTGCCTTTGAGCTGGAGTGAAGAAATGCCCCCTAAAATCTGTTTCTACCTAGGGACAGAGCTTCTGATTTTGCTCCATTCAGAACCCTTTCTCTAAGTCTCCACTGAAAGCTGCTTAACCAAACATCTCAAATGTCAGAAATGAAGTTTAAAGGGTTTTTCTAGCAAGTAGGTCTAATCTCCTGCTTAGTTTTGATTCCCATAATGTAGGTAATCTCTTCGGAGAAAAGGCCTGCTTCTAACAGGGCAAATATACCCCATAGAATGCATTTCCTATTCCGGAAAGAAAGAATATAGCATTAATGAAATTTACTTTCTCATGAAGCTTGGAAAGGTCGTAAGCTTGGGATTTTGATCCTAGCAGATGTTCATTTTTGGATATTAAGAAAAAGTTGCAATTGATTTAGAAATCTCGGTTAAGAGTTACAATGGCGGTCCTTCTAGTTATAAGTAACTATACTCTGAATGTGATGGACTGGTCATCTGTAGTGTATAACAGCCAACCCCACAGCTATGGTACTTCCTTTGTATTGTACCCCACAGGAATGTAGAGTTCAATCGGGCATGGTGGCATACACCTGTAATCCCAGTACTTGGGAGGCTAAGACAGGAGGTTTGCAGGATTGAGGCCAGCCTCAGCAACTTAGGGAGGCCCTCCACAATTTAGTGAGACCTTGTTTCAAAATAAAAAATAAAAATGAGTTGGGGGTGTAACTTGGAGGCAGAATGACCCTGGCTTCAATCCCCAGTACAATACACACACACACACACACACACACACACACACACACACACCAGCCTGGGCCATGCCATACACAGTTCTATGGTTAAAGAGCTGTTGGTGTACAGTACAAAAGCATTGTCCCAGGCATATTTTGTGTCATTTTCTTTTAGGCTTTGGAATGACAATGTTTTGTTGATAATCATTATACAAGTTGAGCATCCCTAAGCCCCAAATCCCAAATCCATATGCTCCCAAATCCAAAACATTTTGAGCCCAACTCGATGCCACAGTGGAGAATTCCACACCTGACCTCATGTGACTAGTTGTAGTCTCCTCAGCCACACTAAAAATGAGGAAATGTATAGGAAACATAAATGGATTTTGTCTTCAGACTAGGATCTCATCCCCAATATACCTCATTATGTACATGCAAGTATTCCAAAGTCTAAAAAAAAAAAAATTCAGAATCCTAAACACTCTTGTCCCAAGCACTTTGGGTAAGTTATACCCAAATGCAAATTTCAGATGGATTTCTCAGTGCTGTTGTTAACCCTAGCCGGAAGCCAAGTTGCACAGCCTGTAACAATTTATGGCCTTCCCTGTGGTGACTTCATGCTGCAGAGTTTTGTATCTTCAACTCCCCTCTGCTCCATGCCACTGGGCCCATGTAAACCAGCCCTGTTTTTCCTCATGCACCCTGGGGGCAAAGCTCGGCCTCCTCTGCTTTTCATAGACAAACTGTTCCTAGCCTGCATTTACTTTATGGGAATTACTGGGAGAAGGTCTGTGATAGACATCTAAGTCTCCACTATTTCCTGTCATTAGCATCTCCCTTTCCTCTTCCCTGTCCTCTGTTCACCACAGCAAACAAGCCATCCCCTTCTCTCAGAGCCACCCCACCTGTAAACTGTACCCTACCCTACACTTACCAGAATTTTATCCCAACAGAGAATACTCTTTCTTTCTAAGAGTCTCTGTGGATCATATATTCTCCAAACTCTGATCCCAAGGGGATGTGTTTGGTAAACAAGAGTATTTAGCATTTGGTGTTGTTTCATTGTTGACATTTACTTTTGTCACCCAGGGTTCCAGTGGAGACATTGCTGCCTCTCCTGAGCGTCACTACACACCCCTGCCTTCTGCTTCCAGAGAACTCACCAGTCACCGAGGTGAGCTCAGCTTTTTACTACTCTCCATGGTTGTGGGGAGGGATGCTTGGCCATGCAGAGCACTGGGCTCCTTACTGCTGCCTCTGTGCTTTAGAAGGGACATGGTGCTTTTTAAGTTCTTGATGGGAAAACCATACCTGTCAAACCTAATGATGTTAACCTATATTAACCAGAATTTGGTGGCAGTCTACTGGGAAAGCATATAATGTAATATAATTTTGTGATGTTCTTTACATAAAGAGATGATAGCACTTAAAACTTACTAAGGAGATAATTACATCCAGCAGTAGTAATGGAGAGAAATTGGAAAACTCATAATATTTGTAAAAAATATAATTGTTTGGGTACAAAATAGTTGAAATCTGTCATTTCAAAATAATGAACTCTACATTATAGCTCAAAAGAATTTCAGTTTGCCTGACAACATTGGAGATAATCCATGTGTCTTTTTTTGCTGAATTCTCTGAACTTCAAAACATTAATTTGGTTTACCCAGTTCTTCCAAAGCCTTGAATTCCTGTTGCCATCTCTATAGGTTTGAGTTTCAGAAGCAAACAATACTAACCTGGAATCTCATTTGCAACTGCCTTACTGCTAAGCTGGCTACCTGGGCCCAGGACTATGTAATTACCTAAGTTAGAATTAGTAAGGGTAGGAAGAGGCCCTGCCGTGGAGCCTGCTTACTCTGGTGACGACTAGAGCTGTGTTTCCTAATTGTGAACCTGTCTTCTGAAGGTAAGAGCGTTCTCAGATTGAAGGCATCACAGGCTTTAAACATTGTTTCCTCAAGCAGGAAGTTCTCCTTGTACAGGAGGGGATACTGAATAAGGACCCCCAGTGCTGGCATCCCAGCTACATTGCATGGGTAGGTAGGAGAAAAGGCCATGCAGATGCTCAGAAAGAGATGGATCTGCCCACAGAGATGACTTTTGGGCTCTGTGCCATGCCGCATGAATGTTCTGCAGGAAATGTTGCAGAGAGTCATGTAGGATGGCAGGTGTCTGTGACTTAGACCTGTGTTGCCTCTTTGATGTTGAGGCATCAACAAGACTTTTCTACACTTAAATATCCATTGGTTTAATTAGAGTTCAATTGTAATTCCCTTCATTAAATATCAGTTTTGTGAGCCGGGCGTGGTGGCGCACGCTTGTAATCCTAGTACTTTGGGAGGCGGAGACCGGAGGATCCGGGTTCGCGGCCAGCCTCAGCTCTCTCTCTCTCTCTCTCTCTCTCTCCCTGTTTCTCTCTCTCTCTACTTAGTGAGGCCCTCCGCAACTTCGTGAGACCCGGTTTCAAAATAAAGTATAAAAAATAGGGCCGGGGGTGTAGCACGGAGGTAGAATGCCCCTGGGTTCAATCCCTGGTACCGCAAAAAAAAAAAAGTCAGTTTTGTGAAAATCAGTTGTGCTCAGAGTCAGTTGTAAATGGTAGCTGCCCATGTGCTGTGTTCTCAGGGGCATGAAGAGGTTTCCCTCACTGAAAGTCCTTCAGAAGGTCTTGTGCACATCTCCACAGTGCTTTGTTCGTGGGAATTCACCTGGGCAAATAATATTATTTGAAGGAGTAGCAAATTAACTAACTCTGAAATTAGCATGATATTCCCTTGGGTTTATTGACTGGTTTCTTGTATGTGGATAAGAGTAATTTTACTCTATAGCCTATACAGGGACTTGCATGGGAACTGAAATCTCAGAGAACTCAAGCCCCCTTGTAGTGTGATCAGATGAATGATAATGATCAGAAATGAAATAGGACAAATATGATCTGCTATTTTAATAGTAATACAAGAAATCTGAGCCTTGGAAGAATGGAATAGACCATAGTTTTGAAGGTGTTTTGAGTAATAAATGTAATATGAAAAAATGCCTAAGGTGCTTAGAGTATGAATAGATACTTCTGGATGATATCAGAGTCCAACATGAATGGGGAGAAATGTACAAATATTATTTAAAGGAAGCCAGCAATAGATGTCTCAGTTGTACTGAGGAGTATCTCTCTATATTTAACCTGGTTGTCTGGCGGGTGCTAAGGACTTAGATATTGAAAAAAAGCAAGTCTGTGTCATGAAACAATGTTCTTTGGGCCTCGTAAAGAAAGAGCCAATGAAGTCCATTAAGGCTATATTATCGTTGGACTCATCTCTCTAGGAAAAAGACTAGGATATTTCATCTTGGCATTAATCATACACCAGCAAATGGGGAAAGCCATTGTTTTCTTAGCACCTAAAATGAAACTACTTATTACCATGTTGTTTTATACTTATGGAAATGATTCCAAAGTTCTGATTATATAAGTCACCAAATGATTCAGGTGCCATTCGTTAATACCTTCATGGAAACAGCTCGCAAACAGTTTTGCAGGGAGGGTCTTTCACAGTAAGAAGGCAAATTGCATCTATTCTCCCAAGTGAAAAACTCCATGATGTCTAAAACTTGATCTCTAAAATACTAACTGGAACCTCCATTTGAAAATAATTTTTGATTCACCTACTTCCCAATCTCTTTTCCTTCCGCACCAACAACTACAAAAACTGGTGGGCAGTAGTTCATGTGCAAATTGCTATTTTTCTATACACATAGCATTTTCCCTTGTCCTTTTATGTAACTTCCAATGTCGAGGATGATAGGCCCAAGATTCATGTCCTAGGGACTGTAGATCCGAATACAAAGGAAGACTGGGCCTAGAATAGTAATCAGAAAACAGGGGACTCAATTTTTCCATTTGTAGTTTACAGATACTCCAGGCATCATACGCATAGTAATGCACAGTGCTTACTTTCTGCTTCCTGCATGAAACTTTTCCTGATCTGAGCTGTGTTGGTTTTTCTCCTTTATAATTTTAATTTCTATCTCCTTGATGCAATTGTTCATATTCTGCTTTGTACGATAGAGGTCAGGCTTGTTGTCTTTAAATTCCTCATAAATGAAAGGTCCAGGAGCAGCAGTCCGATCCTCTCCTTCCCATTACCAACTCCTGCTCACTCTTCAGACATCAGCTTAGATGTCACAGCTCCTAGGGGGACTTCTCTGATCCCATCCTACACATTCATATTAGATTGGTTTTACCCTATTCAGGGACTTTCTTCCTGGATAGACTATATGCTTTTAAGAGGAGTGGAGACCATTGTATGCATATACTCACAACTCTATCTGCAGTGTCTGGTCAGAGTCTGCATCTTACTCAAAGCTCAGTATATATTTGCTATGGTTTGGAGAAGTACCCCCCCCCAAGACCCATGTGTTAAAGAGTTGGTACACTGCCCATGCACTAGTGGGAAGTGATAGAGCCTTTGGGGAAAGGCCTAATGGGAGGTCTTCCAGTCTTTGGGAACATGCCCTTACAGGGAT
>PVJS01009039.1:23224-51632 GCA_004027185.1 Glis glis
TGTTCTTCTTTATTGCTGAGTAGAATTCCATTGTGTGTATTTCCCATAATTTTGTAATCCATTCATCTGTTGATGGACATCTAGGTTGGTTCCATAATTTGGCCACTGTGAATTGTGCTGCTATGAACATGGGTATGCATATATTACTGTTGTTTTCTAGATTCAATCCCATTGGTATGATACCCAGTAGTGGTATAGCTGGATCATATGGTGGACCCATTCCCAGTTTTCTGAGGAATCTCCACGCTGATCTCCATAGTGGTTGAACTAGTTTGCAATCCCACCAACAGTGTAGAAGAGTCCCAATTTCCCCACATCCTCGCCAACATTTGTTGTTGTTTGACTTCTTAATGATTACCATTCTAATTAGGGTCAGATGAAATCTTAGAGTAGTTTTGATTTGCATCTCCCTGATTGCTAATGATGTTGAACATTTTTTCATGTATCTATTGGCCATTTGTATCTGTCCTTTCATGAAGTGTCTATTCATTTCAGTTGCCCACTTCTTGATCGGATTGTTTGTTTTCTTAGTGTAAAGTCTTTTAAGTTCTTTGTATATCCTAGATATTAGACCTCTGTCAGAGGGATAGCTTGCAAAGATCTTTTCCCATTCCGTAGGCTTTCTCTTTAAGCTCAAAGAGCAGGTTTCTAGCAAAGGTAATTTAGGAAACAACTTGGTAACAGATGGGGCAGACAGCTGGGGCCTGGATACTGCCAGTAGACCAGGAGTGGGGCCATGCTAAGGAAACCTGATGGCCACTGTGGAATCGGTGTCTGAGGTTGCTGATGGCTTTCCTCACCAGCGCTCAGGCATTAGGGAAACTGGACAGTCAATACTTTTCCATCCCATATTATTCAAAGTATTTCTGATGTTGGCTTTTCAAACCAAAAGGTAGAGCCCAGGATCAGTTAGGGTAATGTTGGCATCGCCCAGCAGTCAGTGATCAAGGCTTGGAGTGACTGGCTGGCTGGGACCCAAAGAATAAGGAATCTGAGAAACATTCTGTAGCAAACACAATAGACTGAATGACTAGTTATATTCTGGGGTAGAGGGAAACAGAGAACCAGAAGGCTGCAGGGAAGCCAGCCTGGTGTGTGGGAAGCTGTGGTCTCTGCCTGTCCCCCCTCGCGGTGCCTCCCCAGTGCAGGATTCAACCCTGCCTCTCATGCGTAAGCTATCATCTGGTCTGCTCGGTGGAAGACTGGTGGAGTTAATGTAGCAGAGCTCCTGGCAACATGAACAGACATACAAGAAGCAGACGAAGTAGCCACAAAAATTTGTTCTTATTCTGGTCTTTGGCTCAAAGATGAGCTACATTCTTTTAAAAACTAATAAGCGCACAGTGTGTTTTATTCCTAAATCTTGGGCTTCTGGGAGGGGAGCTACTGGAAGCCCCTGCTAGGGGTTCAGAGTTCTGCTGCGTGAGAGCTCTGCGCAGTGGTGACTTCCCAGCCCCAGTACTTCTGACTCATTTTGTTTCCCTGCCTCTTGTAGAAAACTTTACCCCATTTCAGGTTTTCCCTCATGTAGTGATTTTACAACCTCTTCTTGGAACAAATAAACAAACATCTGGAATCATGTGGTACATTTAATTAAAAAGTTTGCATTTGGCCAGCAATGGTAAAATCATGAAAAATGGCCTGTCGGTGAGCTCAAGAAGGCCAAAGGATGACGTCGTTGGCTGCAAATGGATCAAAATTGAGGGAGGTGAACACCTGCTCCGCACAGCCTGCTGTCCCCCAGCCTCCCCCTCCTGGCCATTAATATTTACTGCCCCCCTTTTTTATCCATTCTAATGAAATTTTTTGATTGGGGCTGGTTGGGGGAGAGGGCTGGTTGCTTTTCCAATAACCTTGGATTTGTTGGGATGTGTGTGTTTCATAAAGGGTGTGGTACTGAGATTTTTGGGCTTTTCATTTCCCTTCCTCAGAATTCCATATGCTTCAGGTCACTGAAGGGGCTTGTTTCTGCTTCTTCCATCAGTGGGTCAACCACAGTTTTCATGGGAGATGCTAACGTGTGGAGCCCTGTGCCAGGGGAGGCAGGGGATGCAAGAGAAGCTGGAGGCGCTGCCTTCAGGAATCCTGCAGTCTAACTGGACACCAGGGCAGAGGCCAGGCCAGATGTAACAGTGCAGAGGAGGGAGCATCAAAAGACAAAATTAGCCATGTGTGGCGGGTCACACTTGTAATCCCAGTACTTGGGAGGCTGAGACCAGAGGATCCGGGTTCGCGGCCAGCCTCAGCTACCTAGTGAGGCCCTCTGCAACTTAGTTAGACCCTGTTTCAAAACAAAGAACAAAAAATAGGACTGGGGGCGTAGCTCGGAGGTAGAATGCCCTGGGTTCAATCCCCAGTACTGCAAAAAAAAAAAAAAAAAAAGAAAGAAAGAAAGACAAAATTAAAACAAACTTACTTAAAAACTTCTAATTGGTTTTATTTGTGATTCTGGGATTGGACAACACTTCATTCTCTAAAATAGAACAAGTGTTCCAGGGGGTTGAGCAGAGGTTAGGTGTATAGACAGGAAAGAGAAGAAAGCAGAAGCGAAGACCCACAAGTGATCATTCCAAAGCTACTTTTCTTGTAAGGTGGAGACAGAACAAGAGAAAGGTAACTAATTGGTTAGTATCAGGTTACTTTAGGTTACTTTTTGGTAAGGATTAAAGCAGAGAGAACTGGGTTATCATGCCAATTGAAACCAACCTGTTTGGGATGACATCTGGGTTTCATTTTGGAGGAACTTTAGTCTGAGTGACTACATTTTGATTTTTTTTTTTTTTTTTGCAGTACTGGGGATTGAACCTGGGGGCATTCTACCTCTGAGCTCCACCCCAGCCCTATTTTTTATTCTTTATTTTGAAACAGGGTCTCACTAAGTTGTGGAGGGCCTCACTAAGTAGCTGAGGCTAGCCGCGAACCCAGATCCTGTGGTCTCAGCCTCCCAAGTACTGGGATTACAAGAGTGCGCCACCATGCCTGGCTACATTTTGATTTTTAATGTGTTCTTTTGGTGCATAGTACTGGAGCTTAGTCCAAAACAATGGCCTCCTATAATGTTCACTTGAGAGGAGGGCTGAGCGAAGGTGGTAGGATTTGCAGGTGGCCTTGGATGAACTGAAAGTGACTGGGGAGTACAACTCGAGTTCTTGTCTAATTTCAGGTCATGATCCAGGTGGAGGTAGGGGGAAGATAACCTTAAAGCGAGAATTAGAGCTGATTATTCTACATTTCTGATTAGCTTCTGCTCTGCAAGGCATGTCTAGGGTGAAGTAAAATAGAACTTTTGTTTACACATTAAGAGAAGAACACTGAGCAATCTGGCTTTGCAGAGTGCTGTTCTCCAATGTGTCTCCCACATGAGGATTTATACCCAGCATGGGGCATGGATGAAAAGGTTTCTCTCCTTGCACAGAATACAAACCAGGGGCTCTACATAGAGTGGGACCCTTTAGGTTAGATCCAAGGGACTGAGGAGCATTGTTGAACTCAGGTGTGGCTTGGCAGGCGACCTTGGGGAGTCACCATTCCCTTGAAGCCTTTTCCTGAAGGAGTTGGTCATCTGTCTTGGAGGCAGCCTGAAGGAAGTGAAATTAAACTTACACAACTTTCACCCTGACTAGATGTGATGGGGGATCTCTTACGTCAAGGCTAGTTCAGCTTTCTCATAAAATGAAGCCAGGGTTTTACCCTGACCCCTCGGACTTCTGCAAGCACAGAGATGTTAGATTGTTCTAGTGCTGCCAGAGGATTTCTTAGTCCTCAGCTCTTTATTATTCTTGTGCATCTGTTTCCTTAAATACTCTCTGCAGAAGCATTAGCATGAAAATAAAAGAGTACAACAACTTGGAATTTTCCATTTGTAGCCTCCTTAGTCTGTGGGGTCAAAGTTCTGTCCTGGGGGATGTGAATACAAACTCTGTGTGCTGTTCCAGGGCAAATGTTTCTCAACTGAATGACAAAAGGGGTGGGGAGTCAGGAAAGTAATGCAATGCTAATTCCCAAATACAGACTACCCAGAGGAGGCCCCAATTTAAATTGCTGCTCCCCACCTCTATTCCCACTCTCCCCCACAGGAAAAAAATATCCTGTGTTGTTAGGAGGGACATCTGTGGGAGAACAGTAAAACAGTCTTCTCCCTAGTGGATTAGCTTTTTATTCCTTTATTTATCTTGCAATAGCTCATCAGTTTCTCCTGAATCAAGAAAGAGTCCAAGAGGATAAGATGTGGTCCCTTTTGTGGTTTTGATTAAGGGAAACTGTATAACCATCCTCCTCCACAAATTTTCTGTTCTCAAGAGAGAGCTTTCTTCTGTCTCATCTCTCCCTTGGATTCTCTCTGGAAGTTTTACTTCATACAATGTTGGAATGAAATGACCCAGGTCCACTGGAGAATAAGGTAGGGCTGTTTGTGAATGCTGGCTTATCCAGACAATTCTAAAGCACAGGAAGAACTGAGATAGCAGAACAATAGAAGGTCCCATAGCTTCCTTTTCTTCTTCCAAATCCTAAGAAATTTATTACTTTGTTCAGGAGAAATTAACTGAGCATATACTACATGGCAAGACTTGTTCAAAACATTAGGGGTACAGCAATGCATAAAGCAGCATTGGGGCTCAGAAAGAGATGCCCCAAAGTATGACACTTTGGTGTCCTTGAGGACTTTGAATTGAAAGACATTGGAGGTTTCAGAAGCAGCCTTAGGACTAAGGTCTCTGTGACCTTCTCCTGTCTTCTGCTTCCTTGCTCCCTAAACCCCTGCTCCCATCCTACCCAAGACAAGCCATTGAAACTAGAATTCCTCTTCCTCAAAGCAGGTCATAGAAACCAGGGCGGCCTTGTCTCAGAGCCAGCCATGAAACCTAAAAATACTACTCTAGTCTTCCCCTGCCCTTCTATATAGGAGCATAAAGAAATTCCCTGACCTACTTTTTCTGGAAGTAGATCATAAGATCATGATTTCAGAAAGGGTGTTGTCCTGTACCCAGGAGGAAAGGGCACTAAAAAGAGAGGCCAAGAAAAATTCAAACAGGCCCTTCAGCCTATTATATTAGGTCACACCCTTTTTGTCCAATCACATCTTTCTTTTTTTGCTGTACCGGGGATTGAACCCAGGGTCATTCTACCTCTAAGCTACGCCCCCAGCCCTATTTTTTATTCTTTATTTTGAAACAGGGTCTCACTAAGTTGCAGAGGGCCTCACTAAGTAGCTGAGGCTGGCCGCGAACCTGGATCCTCCTGTCTCAGCCTCCCAAGTACTGGGATTACAAGTGTGCGCACCACGCCCGGCAAGTCCAATCACCTTTGCACGTGGCTGTGGCTGTCCATCCTTCACTGGATCTATGCATAAAAATGGAAATGTTCCTTGGGTCTTCATTTTGAATGTTTCCGTGTCACATAAAACTTTGAAGACATCGTAATGCTTTTCTCTTGTTAACTCGTCCATTCCTGTGGGTGTCCACAGTGACCCTTATGATGAGTGAAGGAAGGCATCATACCCTTCTGCCCCTACAGCAGACAAACATTTCTGCCTTGTAAGACCTTACCTCCTAGTGTGAGAGAGAATCAGGAACTAAGATAAAAGTAAAAGCACCATGTGATACATTAGAGATAAGTACTAATGACACGGGAAAACAGGATCATTCTGTGGAGAGTCCTGAGGCGTTCCCAGGACCCTTGGGGTCCTTGGCTTCCATGGCGAAAAGAATTTCAGCACGTGCTGGTCAGAGATAAAGACAGAGGTTTATTAAGGAAAAGTGGGGATATACGTTCAAGGGAGAGCACGGGCTACCTCGAAAGCATGAGAGGCCCCTGGGATCTTTGCAATCCTTTTCTTATAGGGGACCTAAAGAGGGGGTGCTAGGGGCACATGGCAGGGTGGAGGTCTGGACTTCCTCTTAATCCTCAGGTTCCTGCATTGATGGGTGGTGGCTGACCTTGTCCCTCCTTATGGATCCTTTGTTAACTAAGTATCTCAGGAATCTCAAGTGGGGTGAGGGGCCATTGTGATTAAGGGTGTGGGCTCATTGAGGCATCTCCTAAATAGAACACACCTTGTAGGGTGGAGTTAGAGATTATGAATTTTCTAGATTTTAAAACTATATTTTCCCTTTCCTTCCCAATTTGTCTCCTTTCTGCCTAATATTTTATTTCTTCTATCCTACCTCACTAAGAAGAAAATGAAAGCAAAGGACGTGAGGGAGTTGATGTTGGGGATTTGAGATTTGATAGTTAAAGAAGGCGCCACAGGGAGGGTGGTGCTGGAGCAACAACCAGGAGGAGGTGATGTTGCTGGAGTTTTAGGGTGACAGTCCCAGCTCTGAGGGGTCCTAATGGGCTGGGCTTGGTTGCCCATCCCAATATGTCAATCAAAGAGATGAGCAGTGGTAATAGGCAGGAAAGGAGTGGCTACACTGGGAAGAACAGAAAAAGGTCTAGTGACCTAAGATCTATCTTCGAGGGGATGACAGGAACTTTAAGGTTTTATAGAAAAGGAGAATAAAGGCAAGGGCTGTGGGCCTGCACAGCTGGGGGTTTGCATAGCTGTCAGAGCAGGTTATCTTGGTCAGGTCATAGTTGAGTTGATCATTATCTCAGGACTGGTTCTTCTATGATGTTCTGATAATTGCTTAAGGGAGTGTGTCTGTTCCCATTGTGATATGTTTGCTCCTTCCTCAGGGAGGGCAGCCTGGGTCCTGTCACAGGGTAGTCACCCCCTAAAGGTGATCAGATTAAGGGGCCGATCTGTTCTATGAGGCTCACCATTGCTTGGGGTAGTTTGGGTCCCTTGTCATAAAGATGCTTATCAATCAGATACATTGTTATTGGAATCCAAGATAGCTGCAGGAGAGAGTGACTCAGGAGAGCTCAGAAAGTTTAAAGAGGGAAAATGGAGCCAGAGAAGGACAACACGGAGTTAGTTGGGTCAGTGACTGGGCCTTCTTTCCGTGAGAATATCTGAGAGACAAGGGACCCAGGCAGAGGGAGGGCCAGGTACAAGGCCCTGAGGTGGAGCACACCTGGCAGACAGGAAGTACACCCAGGCGGCCAGAGTGACTGCTGGGTCATCTAGGGGAGAGTGGTAGATGAAGTCACAACAGTACCAAGGGCCAGACCTTGGAAACCATTGGTGGAAGTTAAACTTAGGTACATTAAAATTTTTATGATTTATTTGAGCAAATAATAATTCACAAATTGGGCAGCACTAGACCACAAGTGGTTCAGGGCTCTACTAAGAGGTTATAAGGGAAAAATTTTTACAAGGTGTTTGCAGAAGCAAGACAAAGAAATCATTAGATTGGTTAAGTGAAAAGTTCCCAGTTAGAGGTTAATTAGTGGTTTCTGTTGGGTTAAGCTTAAGTTTCATTTTACTGTTTACAATGAGTTGGATTTTAGTTTGCTTTTGTAGGAACCCAGAGTGCTAGAATAATCTCTGCCTAATGCCCTTATGATTATCTTAATTCCATTATGATGACTAAGACAAGGAAGGCATTGGCAGAAATGATAGAAATGATATGACCCTTCTCACTATTAAAAACAGCAGCAACTACCCCCAAATTAATAACTCTCTGGAAAAGAAAGAGGGGGTACTGATATACTATATATATCTGATATACTATATATATATATACTATATATATACTGATATTCACCTATTTAAAAGACTCTCAGATTTGCTCATAAGGTAAAACCCAGTTTTCTTTGTTATACAATAACAAACAACAACAAAAACACAACCAAACAAATTGATTCAGAGAAGCTGAAGTAAAAGGATGGATGAATGCAAACAAAAAGAAAACAGGGATTATAATCTATATATTACAAGGTTGAAATTGTAATATAGGCAGAAAAACATTAAATGAGACAAAGAAGGGTGCTTTATAACACCAAAGGGTGAAATTGATATCAGATATAAGAGGAATATTCATTAACAAAATAAAATCTATTACTCATGAGGGAGAAATCATAGGAAAAATCATAGAAAAACATACTAGGCATAGGAGACTCTACCTGTCTCATTTACTGACAGATTAAGAGAGAAAAAATAAGCATATAGCTTCCTAAATAGCAAAATTGTTCAGGTAGGTTTGATTAAAACATATCAAACTCTGTTCCCTCACAATGCAGGATATACTCCTCTTCAAGTATATATAAAAACTCATTGTTATCCCTGGTACACTGGCTGTATAACAAATTAATCCCAAATTTAATGGCAAGAAACAATGGTTTATTATGTTCACAGATTCTGTGGGTCACAATTTCAAGAAAGGACAGTAGGAATGACCTCTCTGTCCCACAATGTCTGGGACCTCAGTTGAAGACTTGAAGTCTGGGAGCTAGAATTGTCTGAAGACTCCTGTGCTCACATGCTTGGTGGTCGATGATGGCTACTGGCCAGAGGCCTCTCTTTCTCCTCTCTGTATGGATTTCTCCATGTGCCTTCCTTAATAGACTGGTTTGGGCATCCTCATAGCATAGTGTCCGAGTTCCAAGGGCAAGAATTCCAAGAGAGGAAGAGCCAGACAGAAGTCATATCATCTTTTATGATCTATGTCTCAGAAGTCCTTTCATTAGACATGCTCTGTTCATTAAGGTAGCCACAAAAATCTTGCTCAAGTTCAATGGAAGGGAAAACAAACTCTTCCCCTTGATGGGGAGTGGTGAGGTTCTGGAAGAACATGAGGAATAGAAGTAATGTTCTGCTCATTTTTGGCAAAAGCAGTTTTCCACAATAATACACTGGGTCACAAAATTTCAACACATTTTATTAAGTAGAGGTAGTACAAAAACTCTCAGGTCACAGTATAACAAAAAAAGAAATGACAAAATCAGACTGCAGAAAGCCCTTCCAGAAATTTTCTAGTACTCTTCAATCTCAAATCAAAGATAACCTAAAAGCACAAATCATGGAATAGCACAAGAAATGGAGAAATATAATAATGAAACCATGACCTAGCAGAACCTATTGAGAGACCAAAGTCCATTATTAGAAGAAAACAGAGACTTTAAGTACATATAATAATTTAAAAAATAAATAAGCAAAAAAAAGCCAATGAAGTTTATTTCCCCCCCCTCTCTTTTTCTTTTTTAAACTAGGAAAACTGAATTTAAAACTCATATGGGAAATAAGTAAAAGTAATAACTGGAATATTCTTAAAAAGGATTATAAAGAGGGAAAATTAGTCTTAACGGATATCAAATATATTACAAAGCTTCAATATTAAAACAGTGTGGTACTGGCATATAAATCACTACACTAATGGAATAGAATAGAATAAAGATGAAAACTATAATTCACTCAAAAGGCTTTGACCAAAAATTCATTATCAATTCTTGATAAAAAGCATACAAAAGTAGATGTATACTTTCTTAATATGATAAAACACATCCATATTAGTCTAAAACCCAACATTAAACTTAGAGAAATTTCTATGAACCTAAGGACAAGACATCTGTTATCATCACTATTTAATGTTTTACTATAAATACTAGCCCATGTAATTGAATGGGAGAAAGAAATTACAGCCATGCAAATGGAAAGTTTACGGGAGTAGATTTCATTTATAGATTATTTGATTTGACACTTTTAAAACCATGAGAACCAATTAAAAACTAACAGAAGAATTCAGTGAAAAATTAAGGTATAAAGTTAGTATACAGAAATAATTAGCCTTTTTATAGTAAATGGAAACAAATTAGAAAGTATTTTGAATGAAAGATCACATTTACAAAAGCTGCATAAAAGATAATAAACAAGGAATATTATAACCACATTTTAACAAAAATGTACATTATCTTCATGAAAAAAGTTTTAAAATCCTCTAGTGTGCCTGACAATAAGAACAAACATACCATATTATTTTATAGGAAAACTCAAGACCATAAATATGCCAATTACCTTTTGTTAATTTATAAATTCACTGTGAGCTGGGCATGGTGGCACACGCTTGTAATCCCACTACTTGGGAGGCTGAGGCCTCAGCCACTTAGTGAAAACCTCTGTACCTTAGTGAGACCCTTTTTCAAAAATAAATAAAGAAAATAGGGCTAAGGGTGTAGCTCAAAGGTAGAACACCCTTGGGTTCAATTCCTAGAACCAATAATAATAATAATAATAATAATAATAAATTAATTAATTAAAAATAAATTAAAAAACTCATTTTGAAATCATATAACAACCAAAGAGGTTTTTTATTTTTTCTTTTTAAATTAAAAAAAATCTAAAGTTCCTATGGGAATAAGCAAAAATAATACCTGGGATATTCTGAGAAATGATTATATAGAGGGGGAATTAGCCCTAATGCATATTAAACATATTATAATGCTTCTATAATTAAAACAATGTGGCACTGGCACACAAATCACCAGACGAGTAGAATAGAATAGAAAGTCCAGAACTAGAATCAATTGCATGTGGGAATTTAGTATATGATAAAGTGGTATCTTAAACTGGTCAGGAAAAGATGGACTATTCAATATATGTTCTTGGGGCAAATGGGTAGCTATTTAGAAGAAATTTTTTTGATCCATACCTTATACTTTACACCAGGATAAATTACAAATATATTACAGTTTCAAATGGAAAATACAAAGAAATCATGAAAGTGCTAGAAGAAAACATGAGAACTCAGAATTCAGAAGCCCGGCTATAAAAATGAGAATGCAACAAATTTGACATCACTGAAAATACTATTTATTTAAGAATGGATATTTTACAAAGAAAATAAAACAATTTAGACAAAGTCAAAAGATGAATAGTGAACTTATAAATATTGGGAAATTGCCAGGCATGGTAGCACATGCCTAAAATCCCAGTACTTGGGAGGCTGAAACAAGAGGATCACAGGTTCAAGACCAGCCTCAGAAACTTAGTGAGATCCTATTTCAAAAAGAAAAAAGGGCTGGGGGTGTAGCTTGGAGGGAAAATGCCCCTGGGTTCAATCCCTACTATCCCCTCCTCAAAATATATATCAATCAGAAAGACATATACTCTACTATTATCTGTATAAAATTTCTAAATATATATAGATATATACACTATTTGTATATATGAAAATGCATATCTATAAATGCGCAGGAACAGCTTTGGTAGGATAGTCACAAACTCCCTAACAATAATTACTTCAGGGTGGGGTGGGGGGGTGGTAAGAACTGTATTAGAGTAGCAAAGAATAGGAAAGAGTAAAAAAAAAACTTCAGCTCTTTCAGTATTTGAATTTTTATAAAAATATGCTTATATTATAAGAAGACCCAAACAGGGTGATTTATGACTCTTTTGGAGACTTTGCAGGTTTATTTCCCCAAGGCCAAGTGATTAAAAAATTCTTTCTGTGAAAACATTCCTTTTCTTCTTCAAACTTAAATCTTCCAGTGTTGACAATCCACAGGAAACTTTCTGTTCTCTGTCACTGTTGAGGGTATTCACATGAATCTTGTATTCTGACAAATAAAGAGATACAGAGAAATACAATGAGGTGCATGCGTATATTGCATGGCTTACTGATTTACTGAACATGGGAAATTAGACATCGGCATTAATAATACTATTTATTGAATGATTCTTTAGAGCCAGACATTGTGCTAGTATTTTACATATGTTCCTGATCACGTTTAATCCTGGAAATATCTCCTAAAGGTGGATATTATCCCCATTTTACATATGAGGAAATTGAAACTTAGAAAGATATCATGTAGTTCACCCAGGGTCCCAGTGCTAATAAGCGCCCTTCATGAGGGTCAAAGCCAGGTCTCTCTAATACTGAATCCTGTGTTCTTTCCTCTGTTCCCTGTACCTCATCCCCATCAAATACACTGAATACATTTTAATCTGTTTCTTGGCAATTCAAGAAAGTCAGAAGTCTGACTGTCTCAGTGTTTTAGGAACCCTGTTATGAGCATCAGTTATCAGAGGTGTCCAGTTGAGAGAAAGCAGACTTATACTGATAGAATTTAGTGCTTTTGTTACAGATCAAAGAATAGTGAAATCACCAGTGTGATTTTTTGCATAGCTCCTTTATTAGTTATTCTTTATTAATTGATCAAATATCCTGAAGGTCTTTATCCCTTTATACTGATGCTAAATGATTCTATCTTTATCAGCACCTATTCAAAACCTTGATTCTCTATTTGTAGTCCTAAAAATGTTGTTTAGATACATGATATAGTTTCCCCCCACATTGGAATCTCCTAGCAAAAAGTCTCATCTCTGTAGCCTGAATTAACATTGGCAGAAGAGAGATTCACTATACCAATGGTTTCATAGATAACCCCTTTGGTTATAGATTATAAATGTCATTTACAGAAAGCACAAGATGGCTCCTGAGTGTCTAGTAAACTTCAACAACCACCTGAGAGATACCTTCATGTGACTGCATAAAATGGAAATAAAGAATGGCAAATAACCCATTGACTATGCACTTCCTCACCCGCTGAGAGCAAAATGCAATCCAATGCAATTTTAGTACTTACATGCCTCTGGGGAAAATAGACCCCTAAAAATCACCAAGTGCAACACTGGAAACAGTCCTTAAATGTGTGCTATGCTTAGTGTTATAAAACCCAAGGAATCTCAGATGTTCTCCTTGAGTAAAATGGACTGGTAATTTTGTTTTGTTATATTATCTACCAAGCATAATGATAATGGGTCACATACAATTTAGGAAAAAATTAAGTCTAATAAGAAAAATCTCTAATAAATAGTAACATCATCTGATTAGTATTGTCATTGGTCTAACCCTTTTATTAACATTTGTTTTACATATATATATATATATAATATTTGCTTTATATATATATATATCTTAAATGATCTGTAATATGTTGAAAACGAAGAGGGCAGTAAAAATTAAAACAAGCATTCTGATAATATATGCATTGTATAAATGTTTGCATGTTTCTTCCCCAAGGCAATTATTAGAAGGTATGATAACATATGAGGGAGTGATACTAGGATAGGGTAGGGGATTCTCGATTTAGCTGTACAGAGCAGTGAAGAGGCTCAGTGTAGGGGATAGACTCACCATTAACTGGGAATGCAACCAATTCAATGAAAAAACAGAGACCAAAAATCAGAACACAGCCCTGAGAAAAGGATAAAGTGATCCCCTCATATCAGGCCTCTTGGCCACCCAAGCAAATGGTTTGAGGGGTCCTGTGTGGTGTTAGGTATCCACCAGGGACAATGTGGTGGGCGGGATAGAACCGGAAAGATGTATTCACAGTGCCGTCATTAGATATGTGCTTCTCAAGCCTACACAGGAATCTCCTAGGGAAGCTCTATAAAGTGAAAGTGCTGAATCTCTTTCCAGGGATTCGGATTCAGTGGGCCTGGGGTGATTCTCTGGCATCTGTTATCTTTAATGAGCTCTTCTGGTAATTCTTCTGTACACAGAAATTGGAGGAGCACTGCATTAAATGATATTAACAAGGGGCTCTTTCCCCTTATCCTTGTGGTCATGAGATTTAGGGAAGTAGTGACTATTTCTAAACCTTCCTGACTAGTGGCATGCAGCTATGAATGTCTTTTCTTGTCAGGCCCTCAGTGGTTTCTGAGAGGGATTGGGAAGCCTTCAGGACGCTAAGTTATTATTAAGTGTTTGCTATGGAAGATATTGTACTATGTGCAGAGAGGGCAAAAGTCTCTACCCTCAAGGAACTTAGGAGTTTAGGAAGAGATAGTGAATGAAATTGCAAACAAGTAAATGCAATAAAGTATTACAAGTGCTGTGGAAGGAGCCCCATCTATATGGGAGATTGGGCAAATGGGGGTTGGTCATTAGGTGGAGGGTTGTCTAAGTCAACATAAGGCTTGAACAAAGGGATGGCAGTGGGTGTAGAGAAGAGGACTTCACAGAGCTGTGTTGGGGAGCTTAAATCCTTGGGTGGTGTCACAGATTGGCTGTAGATGGTGAAGAGGAGGGAAAAGCATGAGATGGCTCCTAGGTTTTTCTCCTGAGTACCTTTCTGGAAGGTGAAGCCATTTTAGGAGTGGCATTTGGGAGTGTGTTAGTCAGCTCTCCATTGCTGTGATAAAATACCTGAGATAAACAACTTAAAGGAGGAAAGATTTATTTTGGCTCATGGTTTTAGAGTTTTCAGACCATGGTCACTTGGCACCATCATTGTAGGCTTGTGGTGAGACAGAACATCATGGTGGGGAGGGGGTGGCAGAGCAAAGCTGCTCACCTCATGGTGGCCAGGAAGGAGAGAGAGAGAGAGAGAAAAGAAGGGGCCAAGAATAAGATATCCCCTTCAAGGACACACCCCAGAGACCTGCTTCTTCCAACTGGGCCGCACTTACCAAAGTTTTCACAACCTCCCAGGAAGTCACAGGCCAGCTGCCAACACAGGCACATGCCCTTGGGGGACATTGTAGGACCAAACCATGACAGGGAGGAACAGGTTTGAGGGGACATGTTGAGTGTGGCGTATCAGAGTCTATAAATAGAGATGCTCTAAGTCATGGGTCAGCGAACTTTTACTATCAGGGGCCAGATAGTAAGCATTTTAAGCTTTGCAGGCCAGATGGTCTTTGCTGTGACTATGCAACTTCTCTGTCATGTAGTGTGAAAGTACTCATAGGCAGTATGTTAAGCAAATAGGCATGGCTGTGTTCCAGTAAAGCTTTATTTAGAAAGACAGGTGGTAAGCCAGATTGGGCTCAGAGGACCTAGCTTGCCACTCCTATTGTACGTGTAAGGATGGATAGCAGATGTAGGTATAGATATGTGTATTGACTCCTATAGATCTGTGTACCTGATACCTTTCTATGTAGATGTAGAATCATACCTATTCCGTAGAAACCCTGCATTTCATGGTTATTTTGAATATTTCAAACTATCCAAAGCATACTTAATGGTTTTTCTATAAAGAAACAAACATGTAAATGTATATTATAACAGCCAAATGTAGTTTTTACTCATGGGCACGGCAAAACTTTAAAAATATGGCAATACCAGTTGTTGACGAAGTGTTGACCAACAGAAGCTCAAAATGCTATTTTGATGAGAGTGCGAACTAGTATATCTATGTTGGAAAACAGTGTATTATTTTTTAGTCAATTTAAATATATACCAACTGTAAGAGCCAGACATTCTGCTCCTAAGACTCTACCAAGGAAAAGCTATTGTACATGCTCAGATCAATATGAAATATATGCATAGTTTTGTTTATAGTAGCAAAACAAAATAAAAAGAGGCAAAAAAGAAACAGGAAGAAACTCAGATGATTCATTACATAAAGTGATGAATCTACAAAATCAAGAGGAAAAAGAAACTCACTGAGTGATGCCGTAACATATCATTTATATAAAGCTCAAAAATGCAAAATGAAACAGTATGCAACAAAAATATGAAGAAAACCATGAGAATAAAAATTCAGAGTAACATTTACTACCAGGGTAGATAGAAATAAAGAAATCTGGTCCAATAGGAACAATAAAAGGGATTTATTTATTTTTCTAAGCTTGCTATTGGAAATGCAGATATTTTAATGTTCTTAGCACTTTACCTGTCTATTATCTGTTCCTTTGTAATGAAGCAAACCTTTCATGATGAGGAAAAACAAGATGAAGCTAAAACCTTTACTGAGTTACCAATTTTATATTTTCAAGAAATAATTAGGCAGGTGTGGTGGCGCACATTTGTAATCCCAGTACTTGGGAAGTGGAGACCAGAGGATCTGGGTTCGCGGCCAGCCTCAGCTACTTAGTGAGGCCCTCTGCAACTTCGTGAGACCCGGTTTCAAAATAAAGGATAAAAAATAGGGCCAGGGGTGTAGCTCAGAGGTAGAACGCCCCTGGGTTCAATCCCCGGTACCGCAAAAAAAAAAAAAAAAAAAAAGAAAATTAACTCAAGATGATTCTTCTTTTAAAAAGAAGTGTTTGTTTTAGAGACTGACTTTTTGTCTGACTTGGTTTCTGCCAGTCATTGTCACCTCTCCTAGGGACTGAGGGCCAGCTGGCTTCAATGCTTCATCCAGGCAGGAGGCAGTGGGGACCAGAGACAGCACAGGGGCAGGAAGAACATCAGGCAGAGTGGACATGGCTGCTGTAAGGTCATCTGAGTTCCCCATGTTCAGGACAGCAAGTCTGGTCTTTGGCATAGGACAGAATGTGGTCAAAATCCTCCCTGTCACTCAGCAAGTAATTCCACGGCTCTCTTTCTATTATCCCAGTCATCTGGGGCTGCAGAGACACTGTGTAGCGGTTTTGTGGTGTGGAAGCTATTACTACATACTTTTTTATTTCTTGAATATCACTTTGTAGTGTCATGATTACAAGGCTTGGAAGAAGATAAACTCTCTGTCCATTCTGAGTATAAATGGGCACTTGAGATGAAACCACCTAGTTAATTTCCCCTTGTTGCTGGAGTAGAATCTGAATCCAAACCACAACACAACCTAGCCCCTAAATCTCTATTAAAAACCACCTAGGGTAGTCTGGTAAAGCTTTATTTAAAGTCAGCAGAGAATTATAAAGTCAAAAGTGAAAAATGGTACAACAAGAAAGAATCATAAAAAAATACTAGATCAGTTCAATGTAGTCAAAGGCAATTTAGTGTGTCCTGGTACCAGCCCTTATTGACGTCAAGAATGTGATGTGTCAGGTGTTGGCAAGGGCCTGTGGGAAATGCAGAATGAAGGATGCGGCTCCTCGGTTTATTCTGAGGCACCACACACGGCCATGAAGGGCACACCGCTGTCTTGCTTTTGTACCAGGAGTTTCAGACAGATGATTCTCATCTCCGCTGTCTGGACATCCTCTCTTCTTTCTTGATGTAGTATGTCTTTTTAAAAACAGAATAATTTCTTTCATGGAGATAAGCTAACATTGAGGCTGCATAAATGGGTCAGGCCAGGAAGGTAGGTTACCCTCACCAATAGTTTTTAGTATCCTAGTATGTTAGTTTCTCTGGGACCGCCACATTGATCCACCTTTCTGTATCCATCTTCCCAGCTGCAGCTGGTTCTGCCTCAGTTTCTCCAATCCTTGAGTGTCCTGTTAGGCAGTCTTAGCAGACTTGATTGGAAATAAACACAGTTACCAGCATTAGGTGTCTACCCTTGTGTAGGCACTGAGCTAGGTCCTGCATGTGTGCTATCACACTAATCCTCATAAAAACCCTGCAAGGTAGGTCTTATCATCATGCTGATTCTACTGATGAGGACAACTAAGGCTTAAAGACTGAGCACTCATTTGAGGTTACACATCGAGTAGCAGAAACAGGATTCAGCAGGCCTGAATCCAAAGCAGGTATTGTGCCAGATGGGTCATTTCCCTAACCATATCAGCAGTAGAGGCTCGGTGCTGGTGCCATAGAACGGAGCAGCAGTTCAGAAGAATAGTAATCACAGAAGGCTGAGACCTGTGTTTGAATCCTGACTTTGTTACTCACTGGATTTGTGACTCTTCACAAATTGTTTGACTACTCTGTGTCTCCCCCCCCTAAAATGGAATAGTAGTGACCTAACTTAATAGGGTTGTTGTAGATTTGTGTAAGTCAATATAAGTAAAGTGTTTCAAAGAATTCATCGTCCATAGGACGTGCTGTTGTTATCAATATTTTTGTTGTGGTTGTTTTTAATACATCTCCTATAGGCAGGTACCTTCACTGAGAGAAGTGGTTGTGGATGGATTTTGGGATAAAGGAGGTGGAAGGACCAGCCCTTGTGGCAGGGCAGTGGGGTGAATATTCTTCAACATGGCAACTTAGAATCCTTCACATCCTACCATGATGGGGGCCATATCCACTTGCGGTTGACCCATTATCATAAATGAAACAGTTTTGTAAGATCAAAGGAGGAAGCTGGGTTTCTTGGGTATTTCCTCCCTGGCATTTCCATATTCAAAGTCAGGTTCTGGGATCCCCACCTTTCTTTCCTATCTGTAGATCCACCCCCAGGAGAAAGAGCAAGCAGTCTGGGCAATTCTTGTGGTTCTAGCAGGTCTTCTCAGAGTCTCAGCTATAGATTCAAGAGGAGTGATTGGTTTAATGTAAATGCCTTAGAAGATCTGAAAGAGATTAGAGAAACCTATTCCAACGGATAAAGGCAGGACAGGAGGGAACCATTAATCTCACGGACATTCAATTCCCTTAGAACTTTTTTGGGAATGACCAGAAACAAGCCAGGCCATATGCTGTCCATTTGCAATCCCCTGAGATTTGGACTTTTCTTTCCCCCCTCGACAGAGGGAGGCCAATGCCGTTGCTTCATTTAAGATGGTTCTTGAACTTGAAAAGGAACAGAAAGGTTGAGGCATGCATGCAGAGTCGACATCGATGATTTGATTAAATTAGTCCTGACAAATGCCAGGGCCCTCCTCATTGTCAGAAACAGTCTGATAATGACACGTTCGAGGCTCCCCAGGCTGGCTCGCATTTTGGTAAATATGTACAATCAGGGAAGCCATGGTTAGGATGTGGAGAGTTCTGGGATGCAGAGAAACAAGTTTATCATTCAGCCTCAGCGGAGACCTTTTGCTCAAGCCATCAATCAGAGCACACAGTCTGAGGCCTTGGCCCGAAGTTCGATTCTTTAGGCTGCTCTCCTCCGGATGAAGGTTTCTTCCAGGTGTGGGCCATTTGCATTTTTCTCCAACTGGGCTGATTTATGAACCTGGAGATATTTCCTTGTTTTTCCAAATTCTGTTCCATTACTTTGTAATAAAGGGGACATGTGATTTCTGGCTTTTTGCAGATCCTCAGTTTAAACATCCCTACTGCCAGAGATTTTTTAAATTAGTCTGTGTGGTCTGCTTTCTGTGATCTGGATGGTGGAAATGCTGTTCTCCATTTCAGGTATCAAAGTTAAGACTTCAGGGACTCATTTCTTTCCCTTCTGGTTGCAGTTGAAGTTGCAAAAGTTGGGTGAGAGGCTTTGTTCCTGCGTTCAACATCCCAGTGCAAATTAAGGCTTGGGAAATTCAGTGACAACAATTTGCTGCAGGTGTTGGAGTTACCCCTGTCCCACCCCGTCATGTATGGTTCTGGGTATAATATTGAAAGGCCTTTCACACTTTGGCTGGGATCTCCGGTGACAATGTAAGCCTATATGGAAGACTTCAAAAGGAAATTTGAGTGTCAAAGGAGGACATTGTCATATTGAGGCTGAACAGGGCGCTGCCGAGTGTTACCTGTTTGACTGAAAGGTAAGCCAGATCTGAGCTGATAAGGGGCAATGGCTCCCTTGGGAGTTTTCCCAAGTGGCAGAAATGTGTCACATGAAAGTAATTGGAAATCGATATTCAGCATATCTCTGGGTTACTTTCTATTCCTGATAAGACCAAAGGGTTCGGCCAGGAGTCTCTAGTGACTGATCCATCAAACCCCACCATCTATTGCTGAAACACAATCTCTTTGTTGAAAGTAACCAGCTGTTTTCTGATCCTCTCCTTTCTAACTCACACTTCTGGCACTTCAAGTATAGAGGCCTGTGGGCTTAATTTGGGTGAAATGAGTGGGGAAAACAGCTGATTTTACTTTTTGATAGTTCTCTGAAACAAAATCATCACTGGCGATGAGTACTGTCCGCAAAATTCAACTCAACAGGTCCGTGTGGAGAGCCTGCTGTGGGCTTCATATTGTGCTGTGTACCATGAGATGTAGGAAATAAATATCAGACATGGTCTTTGCCCTCGAGGAGCTTATGGGATCTTAGAAAGGATGATGTGTTTATGAAACACTTTTTACGTGGCAAGATAAGGCATCATGCTTGTGCCAAAGAGAATAGAACTGGGAATGAATACAATAAAGGGCCACAAAAATGAGAGTAGCGTGGACTGGTATTGTCAGGGAAGGCTTTATGGATGAGGTGAGACAAAGACACCAATATCCTAAACCTAGAATTCACCCTTTAAAAAAAATTGTAAGGAGCGCAGTATCAGGTTACCAAGAAATTATGGATCCCTTTAAGTGAACACAAATTTGTTCAATATGAGAATGAATTGATTTAGTTGAATAAATATTGAGTCCATGCTATGTGCCAACAACTCTATCTGGTGGTGGTGGTGGTGAGGAAGAGGAGGAGGAGGAGGAAGAGGAGGAGGAGGAAGAGGAGGAAGAGGAGGAGGAGGAGGAGGAAGAGGAGGAGGAGGAAGAAGGAGAAGGAGAAGACCATGACAATGACGGCCATGGCATACGAAGGACACATGTGGGTAGTTCTCTGATGCTGACTCCTTTCATATAGGTATTTAATGTTCTTTCTGGTTTGTGTGATTTCAAAGCCAGTTATTTTTACCACTTATCATCCTACCTCTGAAAAAACCGTCTCATCCAACATATATTTGAGTTGAGGAACTGAGTCTTGATTTTTTTCTCTAGTGAGAGAATGGCTTGTCCCACTTCATAAGTTGTATGTAGTGTAAAGAGTTACATGCATGCTGATTGTGCAAGGAAGGGATGTTGAATGAGCACTGAGCGCAGGCCTGAATTACTGGGCTAGGGAGTATTTGGAATAGCATTTGAAAGGTCTGAACCTGTACCAAATTCGAGGATAGAAGTAAAGCCCAAGGTCTCTGAAGATCAAGCTTTTCTAGGAATTTCTATCATTCCACTTGACAGCTGTATTGAGAACTTACTTAGAAGGGTCTCCCGTCATTAGAGGTGAGACCATCTCGCCCTGAGCTTTGGCACTTGAGAAATTTAAAATTGGCACCATCCAAATACAGTGAAGAAGTCACTGAAGTCTAGAATCTATCCGTGTTCCTCCTTCCAGAATTAGGAGAGCCATTATTTGTTTGCTTGTTGAGGTATAGGCACACCTGGGTCATTGCCAGTTGTACAGAAAGAAGCGAGGATGGTGACAGTGGAGATACCATTGGCCTTCATGGACATGGTAGTCATTATTCCAAATATAAACATGATTTTTAAATAATATAACCATAGAACACTAGTAAACTCTGGAAAGAATCTAAGATAGCAAGCATTGAGGCACCGAGGTGTCAGAGTTTATTTAGCTAAGCAATACCAGAAGAGGACTAGAAAATCCCTCTTTCTAGCTAGCAATCATTTTCATACCACAAAGAGACCCCTGCTTAGTAACCCCTGCATTTTTGCCACCCGTGTGACTGCTTTTTGAAGCTAATTTAGGTATCAGATTCAAGTGGAATTCTGAGAAAACTTTGTATTTTTCGTTTTTTAATCTGGAGGGATTGGTGGGGGAAAAAAGCTGGAGGAAAATTGAAATCGCTCTTGATTCTTGACGTTTTCCTTAGTATTCAATTACTCTCTTCATCTGAGAGGCTTGTCTTGGGCTCTGTGGGTGACACACACACACATGTGGTCGCTCACGCATATGTATGCATGTGTGTATATATTGATATGCATTCCTCTTCATCATCTGTAGACATTTTACAAATAATGGCTCGTGTGTGTGCTTTTTATCATCTTATTTTTTAAATGGAAATGACAACTTGAAAATTTTTTGCAGGAATAGTTCTTCTATGGTAAAGAAATTCCAGCTTGTATCCCGGGGTCATCTTTGGGTCACAAAGTTCCACAGAAGAGTTGGCATGGGGAGGGTACAAACAGCGGTTTTGTGAATTTTGTCTTTCCACCATGTGGCAGGTGAGTAAAGTTGATGACAACGAAGTCAGTGAGTGGAGAACTAGTGAAATAAACAATCAAGTGAAAAAGTCACAACAGGGTTGAGAGTGCAAGTGGAAGAAATTGGCAAAGAATAGAAAGAGCGAAGAGGAGGATGGAATGCCCTCTACCCCCCTGCCAGCCTCTTTCGCCTCTGTGGGGCCATGGCTGGTTGGGAGTGGGACGGAGACAAACAGGAACTTGGACTTTGGGGTCGTAACTCTTTTTTGTTGTTGTTTCTAAATACTTTATTTGGTACATTGTAATTATATATCATACTGAGGAATAGAGTGATAGGAACATACTTGCACACAACTCTTGGAGCACTTTCCTCCGGGTCCCACCTCCCTCCCTCCCCTTCCCCATACATGTCTTTCAGATTGGAATTGGTAATTTTATGTATGTACCTAGCATTATTTCAACTGTTACCTTCTTTATGTCTCTGTCCCCTCTCTTCCTTCCCCTAAATCCTCTCCATCACTCCATTGGAGTCTCTGTTCTTTGATGTTACCCTTGTTTCCCAATTTCTATCTAGTTTCCACATACAAGAGAAACCATACCATTTTTTGAGACTGGCTAATCTCACCTGGCATAATATTCTCTAGTTCCGTCCATTTTTCTGCAAATGACATATTTGATGAAGCTATCTTGAACCCTTTCTTCTTAAAGAGCGCCAGGGGTCTTCTTTTGTAAAGCCAGAGGGATCAGGGTGGGGCTCAGAAAAGGAGAAAGACTATTCAGAGCTTGATCCACACACTGGGTTTAAGGGTAAGA
Source organism: Glis glis (assembly GCA_004027185.1). Lineage (NCBI taxonomy): Eukaryota > Metazoa > Chordata > Mammalia > Rodentia > Gliridae > Glis > Glis glis. The sequence goes on from PVJS01009039.1 coordinate 45,580, forward strand.
AAGCATTACAGGGTTTCCATAAACCCAAGACTTCCAGTTGGCAGGATGACAATCTGGTCCAGCTTTACTTACAGAGCCAGGTGTGGTGTAGGTGCACCTGCCCAGAGATGCATCTTTTTTTCATGTGGAATGGTCCAGCCAGTAATTAGGGAAGTTTAAAGCTTGTTCTAGGTTAGCTGCACCTATTCACATGCCTAGGAAAAGAAGCAGAGTCGGAGCTGAAGCCCCTGAACGAAGCGACACATAGTGTGCTTTCTCTTGGGTAGCCACGTATAGGTAGTGAGGAAACGCAGTGGCTCATGGAGGTGCAGAGGTCCTCCGCTCCAGTGTAAGGGCAGAGTAAGGAGAAGAGGGAAACCACTGAGGGTTCTCATGTTCACACTCTCGAGGGCCTAGAGACCCACCTTTCCAACTTTTGTCAGCTCTAATCTCCCTTTAGGAAAGCTAGGAGCAAGCCTGGCTTTCGTGGTTTCTGCCTTCCCTGCCTATAAACTCTTCATCATAATTATCATGCAGATCCTTCTGCCCGGTACCACAGGGTGTGAGGCCCTTGGAAGAACCTCTTGATTTTGAGCGATTTAGAGCCATTATGAAAACAGGAAAGACAAGCTCAGTCCCAGCTAGGGGACCTGGGAAAATCAGAGACAGCCACTGCATATGGAGAGGTTCTCCCCCCTCACTTGACTGGTTGCTTTTGCACTGAAGAATGACGACAGTAAATGGCCTAAAGCAAGCTAAAGGCAAACCCCTTGGCTTTTTTCATGACTGCGGTTCTTGGTGGGAGTGTTGGTAAAGGTCCTGGCAGTCCTCACAGGAGAAAGGCCAGCAAGGAGGCAACAGAATGCTCATTCATCTGCTTTCTGTTCTATCGGAAACATGGTTTATAAAAGTATAGAGAATCATAATTGTCAGCCAAGATGTCATTCTAACTTTGGGATGTTCAGAAACAAAGGGATAGTCCGCCCTTTGTTCTCGGAGACTGCGGGTGCCAGATTGTACAGGGCTCCCTCTTGGCACCAAGTGCTTGCGAGCCCAGGGGCAACCAAACCTGACTTCAGAAACAGGATGCCTCTGCTATGTGCTCACCTGAACCCCTCCCTGGAGCGGTGGAGGAGAGCCTGGGCCACCCGGCTCCCTGAATTCTGATAGAGCCGGGGCCGGGAGGCACAGCTGTCTCAGAAATGGCTGGAGGCTTGGAGAAAACTGTCCTCAGCCTTTGTCAAGGGAGCAGAACATGAGCACCATGAAAATGGTGGTGAAATAATTCATAAGTTTGGTTTTATCTGTGCATCAGCATATGCCAACAGATGCTCAGTTCAGAGCATGAATATCTGATTAATATAACATCAGGCATCTGGCACAGAGAGCTGTGGAATGTGGGGGCTGGGGAGGACTTACGCGTTCTCTGTCTAACCACGGCTGTCTGGACACACATAGTAGGCACTGGAAATAGCTGTCAATTAGATTTTCTTTGACTCGAATAGCTCTTTCACGTGGTTTTGAGCCCAGATGTTTGGCATCCGGCCAGTGCCGTGTACTCTGCCTCCTGTCATCCACTGCATCACCAGCGTATGTCCAGGAGGGACAGCATTCCTCTGGGCCACACTGAGAGGTCTCGTCTTGCCTCTCTCAGCCCTTAGTACTGGCTCTTAGTACTACAGGCCACAGAGTACACTGCAGGTGGCCTAGAGCATCCATGTCTTCATTCCTTCCTTTGGTGCTTGGAAAGGTGTTGAGGAAAGGCCTCTTAGCCCATAGCATTGCCTTAAAATTTGAGGAGCAAATAGGAGGAGACCTGGGTGAGGGGAGGGAGAAGGTGCAAATGAGGGTGAGAAGATGAGACTTTCATGAACTCCTAGGGAACAGGGTGATTATAAGAAAGGGCAGTGACCGGGCATGGTGGCACACGCTTGTAATCCCAGTACTTTGGGAGGCGGAGACCGGAGGATCTGGGTTTGCGGCCAGCCTCAGCGCTCTCTCTCTCTCTCTCTCTCGCTGTCTCTCTCTCTACCTAGTGAGGCCCTCCGCAACTTCGTGAGATTTGGTTTCAAAATAAAGTATAAAAAAAAATAGGGCCGGGGGCATAGCGCGGACGTATAACACCCCTGGGTTCAATCCCCGGTACAACAAAAAAAAAAAAAAAAGAAAGAAAGGGCAGTGACTGGTTATGTTGGTGCTGATGACAGGAGTGACTGAGAGGAGGGAGCCGCGTGGTCAGGTAGACACACAGTACACCAAATCTAAGGCTATATTTTAGGTCCATCTTATAGCACCAGCACGTGGCTTTAGACCCAGGCCTCAGTCCTCTCTTCTGTAAAATAAAACAGATGTACCAGGATACTTTCTATGTTCTTCAGGACTATCCTGTGACACTTTGAATAGAAATGAAATGGATCCTCATTTTCTCACCGTTCAGTTTATCCCCTATAGACCTAGATCTGACCACTTTCATAATCAAGTAAACTGCTAATAGTTTGAGGATCCCAGGAATGAAATATAGTAAAAGAAGGCATAGATTGATGCCTTAGTATCTTGGTTTTAAGACAGTGACATTTGAAAGTCTATAAGCCGGGCGTGGTGCCACACACTGGTAATCCCAGTACTTGGGAGGCTGAGACCAGAGGATCCAGGTTCGCGGCCAGCCTCAACTACTTAGTGAGGCCCTCCGTGACTTAGCGAGACCCGGTTTCAAAATAAAGAATAAAAAATAGGGCTGGGGGTGTAGCTTGGAGGTAAAATGTCCCTGGGTTCAATCCCTGGTACCACACACACACACAAAAAAAAAAAGTCTGTGAAACCCTATTTTTAGAGAATAATATATAGGTTAAGGCTGGGCATAGAGCTGTGGTTCCAAGTGAAGTCACAGCAAGTTTTATCTTTCCTCGGGTAACATCATTCTTGACTTAGTTATTTATCTCAGGACTAAGAGTATATTGTTGCCCTTGGATTGTTCCAGCAGCATTGCTGACCCCTTGGTGTTGATACAGCAGCCTTGTGAATAGGAATCAGAAGACCTATGCTGCCAGTGTTCAAGTGGTTTCTCTTTAGCTCATCCAACGAACAGGGGCTGTTATTTTTGCGAGTAGTTGAAAACTAGAGATAGGATGATTAATCTGTAGTTAGACTGATCAGTTGTAGTTTCTCATCTCTTCAGGCCCTGTGTAGGTAGATTAAGTTATTTAATAAGTAGATAAGTTTACCTATGTAAAAAGCAAAGCATAGAAGTCTTTAAAAATTCTCACTTCTGTGTGGTATTATATAGCTTTCTGAAAGGTTAATGACAGTCACTAAACAACTTGTTTAATCCTTGCAATTGCATGAGGTCAGTATTATATCCTTACAAGTGAGGAGGTAGAGATACAAGTGGAGTTAGCTGTTACTTTCTTTCTTTCTTTTTTTTTTTGGTACTGGGGATTGAACCCAGGGGCATTCTACCTCTGAGCTACACCCCAACCCTATATTTTATTCTTTCTCTCTTTTTTTTGAAACAGGGTCTCACTAAGTTGCCAGGGGCCTCACTAAGTAGCTGAGGCTGGCCGCAAACCTGCGATCCTCCTGTCTCAGCCTCCCAAGTACTGGGATTATAAGCGTGGGCCACCACGCCTGCCCGGCTGGAGTTAGCTTTTTCTTATAGGACTATGCTGGTAGATGCTGGGAAGACCCCCACCCTGAAGGCCCATGGGCCCATGGTACTCATCCTCCCTCACTTGCTATAGTTGAACTTACCCTTGAAGTTAAGGCATCCCTGACTCTGGGTACTCCTTTATAAAATCAGATACCTCTGAGAGGGAGGTCAGATAAAACTTATTATTGCTGAAATAATTGCCTGAAGGTTTTTTTTTTTTTGCGGTATCGGGGATTGAACCCAGGGGCGTTCTACCTCCAAGCTACACCCCCGGCCCTATTTCTTTTTTTATACTTTATTGTGAAACCAGGTCTCACGAAGTTGTGGAGGGCCTCACTAAGTAGCTGAGGCTGGCCGCGAACCCGGATCCTCCGGTCTCCGCCTCCCAAGTACTGGGATTACAAGCGTGCGCCACCACGCCTGGCGCCTGAAGTTTTTTAAACAGTCATTTTTGTCTAAGGTAGCTGATCACAGAATGCTAACGTATTACAATTAGGCTAATATGAAAGGAGACCAAGAGAGACGTGGGTTTGGGGAGCTTGTGATAAAGGTATAATAATGGAGAATTTAGGACCTAATTCTGAATGAAGGGAATTCCTAAATAGGGAATAGTGGTGTAGGACTTGGAGCAAGAAGGTAATGGGAACAGAGTCACTATTCATGTTTCAGACTTGCTCAGCCGATCCATGCTGGACCCACCCCTGGTGAATGGACAGGATTGTGATAGATGAGGTCAAACCTTTCTACCATTACTTGCCAAGTACCTGTTCTAGGGCCTCGGTCCATTTCATATGCTCTCTTATTTTGCTAACTACTTAAGGCAGAAAAATCATTCCCCTGCTCACCTCTAAGATGTGCCAGTTGAAAGTGAAATCCTCATGCTGAGCAAATGTACCAAAGAACACTCTATAAACTTAATGAGGGAGATGAAGAGATATGTACCAGAAACCTAGCAAATTTAACACCGCTGAGGTTATGACTATTATATGTTTAGTTAAATTGTTGACACTGACGGGACGTGGCTGAGGAAATCCGCCATCCGTTTTCTCCTTGTATCAGTGATAATGGTTCCTTGGTGTGTTCTTCTCAGTTAACAAAAATATTCCTGAAAGTTAAATGCAGGGAGAAGACGTGACACAGAAATACTTTTATTATTTCCTCTCTTCTGGGAATTCCCTCCAGGAACATTATTTAAATCAGGACTGCTCCCGAATGGCAAATGAGCTCCGCAGGAAGGGCTCTGGGGTTCAGGGGTGAATGTGGAGGTTCCTAGCCCCTGTGCTCACAGAGCACAACACTGCCATCGCTTGCCCCAAACACCTCTTTCCTCTCACAGTTTCTCTCCTCTCAAAAACGGACAAAGTTACTCCTTTGTCTAGTGAATAAAATCTCAATTCCTTTAAGTGGCACTTAAGGTACAAATGTGATCATAATTTTTGTAAACTGTAAAGTATTAAATAAATATTAGTTTTTTGAAGAGACTTCAGGGAGCGGTGGAAAGAATATTAAATTTGGAGTCGGAACACTTTGTTTTGAATCCTGTTCTAGTTGAGTGACTTTGGAAAACTCTCTGAACCTTAGTTCTTTCACTTACAAATGGATTATTGTGATAATTAGGTTAATTAAAAGTGACACAGTAATTAGCAAAGAGTGGGCATTCAATACCTGTTAATGAAGAGATGGCAAATCAAGGCAATTTAATATAGCACCTAAGAGCACTGGCCGTGGAGACACAAGTTACTTATCTTCCTTTTGTCTCCCACCTATAAAATGGGGGTAAGTTATACAAGTTGAATGAGTTAATATTCGTCAGGGGCTTTGAATGATGCCTGGCCCACATTAATCTTTCTATATGTATTAGGGCTCCTCCTGCTGTGGCTATTTTTATTATTCAACGATCCATCCGGACATTATTATTCCAGCTGTATCTTTTTTTTTTTTTTGTCTTACCAGAACATGATATCATTAAAGTGGGGACTGATTCTTACTCATCTTTAACTCCACGGGCTTTTACTCAATGCCTGCAAAATACTCAGTCATAAATGTATGAAACAATGTTCAACATCATTAGCAGTCAGAGAGATGCAAATCAAAACTACCCTGAGATTTCACCTAACCCCAATTAGAATGGCAATCATTAAAAACACAAACAACAACAAATGCTGGCGAGGATGTGGAGAAGGAGGAACTCTACTACACTGTTGGTGGAATTGCAAATTAGTGCAACCACTTTGGAAAACAGTGTGGAGGATCCTCAGAAGAATGGGAATAAACCTACCGTATGACCCAGCGATACCACTTCTAGGCATCTACCCCAAAGAACTAAAACCCAACTACCAGACTAATGCATGTGTATCTATGTTTATAGCTGCACAATTCACAATTGCCAAACTTTGGAACCAGCCAAGGTGTCCATCAACAGATGAAT
>PVJS01009040.1:0-35575 GCA_004027185.1 Glis glis
CTTGTGAAAGCGCTCAGAATGTCCATAGATGAAATATCCTCATAGATGAAAGGGGACTCACCTGAGACTAGAAAGTTCAGGGCCTTACTTTTTTCTCTCCAGGGTTTGAAGGTATTTAGTCTTGATGAGGACAGTCTGATCTTTCATCTATTTGAGTTAGTAAGAAATTTACCCCTGGCTGGATTCTCATTCTTTTAATTTATGAGATTTGTTAGCACATGTTTAGATGCAGGGTCTCTTATTTGCTCTTTTACTTTAGCCTTCTTATGAACACACTGATCAGCTATTTCTCCAACTTTAGAAAGTTTAGCTCAGTCACGTTTGATATGACTTTGATTCCAATTTTAACGGTTTTTGACTTGAAATCGCTATGCTTCTCACAGTGGAAATTTGGCTCTGACACCTAGTTTTTGTCTTTTTGGGGTAGCTTTCAAGTTCAAATAAGCTATGTAAAAGATGCTTGTGCTTTAAATTAAAATTCAGTTTATTAAAGTAAAAGTTTATAAACAGTTTTCTTCAAACCACTATGACTTTTCTCAATCTTGTAAACTTAAGATGTGAGTCAATGTTATATAAATAAGAACTATTACTCTGAAAAATGCTTTGCTCACCTCTACTTAGACATATTGAATGATTTATAAACTTAGTAAATTAAATTATTTAAATATTTTTAATGCACTTATAACTATTATGTTCAATTTTCTTGTTAAATACTCCAAAATATGAAGGCCTTCTAAGCTTTACCTGAGTACTTAAACAATCACCTACGTAATTAACTTGTAAGTATAGTTCATCTCAAATTGACTTAAACATACAGTTTATGCATTTTGGCAAACTATTTTATAACATTCAACTTAAATCCCAAACTCTAACATCAATTCTGTAGTTCATTAGGAATCACAAGGCTTACATGTCAGAATCTCTTAAGTACTGAAAACACTTTAAATTCAAATGTTGGGAGACTATCCCACTGATGATGAAACTTGTTCCTAACTAACACAAGTGGTAAGTCTGCAAGTATGATTTATGTTTTATTATTAATTTTTCCAGGGATGAGAAACCATTTGTGTTCAGAAGCCAGAATCATCCTGTTAAGAAGGGGTCACCTGATAGGATGAACTAACATCACCTTCAAGGTGAGTTGAGGTCATTGTCTTAGTTTATTTGGGAGGCTATAATAAAATATCAGAAACTGGGTGGCTTATAAACAACAGAAGTTTATTTCCTACAGTTCTGAAAGCTAGAAACTTCAAGATCAAGCCAAAAGCAAATTCAGTGTGTGTGGAGGGCCCGCTTCCTGGTTCACAGCTGGTAATCTTCCCCTTGTGACTCTCATGACAGAGAGGGATGAGGGAGCCCACTGGGACATTAGTCCCATCCCTGAAGGCTCCACCTTCATGACCTGACCATCTCCTAAAGTCCCCACCTGCAAATATCGCCACACTAGGGGGTAGGATTTCAATTTATGAATTTGGGAGGAGACACGAAGATTCTCTCTATAGCAGTTATCATCTCAAGAAAGTTAACAATTGATATGTTTTATGCAGTTATTTATCCATTAGAAACTTGAGGCCAGCATGAAGGATTGGGGTTACATAATTCCAAGATCATAATTCCACAGACAGAAATACTAAGCCCTCCTGCACCATTCTTTTTGTGTAATTAGGAAGATAACGGGAGATTCCAAGTTAATGCTCATCTAATGGGATTAGTTTTCAAACCCCGAGCTCTAGGTTCAAGTATACCCTTTCTGAACTTCTTTCAAATGTGCCCCATAATATGGTTACATGTGATTTACAACCCCTATTTCAGATGTCTTATGAATTTATTGGATTAAACAAATCTATTTAATTCTCATGTATTAACTACAACTCAGTCATTTTAATGACAAATGTTTATGTATTAACTTTCTCAACTCATTTTTCCCTTTAATTGTACATTGTGGGAGAATTCACTTTTCTTTTCTATTAGTTTATTTGATTTTTTCATCATAATTGAGGTGTTTTAAGTTGAATGTGCATTATAAACCATCCCTGCCCATCTGCCCTATGATTTTTTTTTTTTTGTAAAATAGCCACTTTTTATTTGTGTCCATGAATGGATTTCCGCTGTGCCTTGCTGGCTCTTATTTTGAGAGGCACAGCACAGATTAAGTCTAACTGTAAACCACTTGGGATCAAACTGCCCGATCTGAGCCTTAAGAACACGCGGCAGAAGCCCCAGAGGAAAGAGTTTTTTCTTTTTCACTTATCCTTCCATCCTTCCCAGCCAATGCACCAAGTCTGAAATGGGGGTGTCTCCTCTTTCAGGGTTCTTGTCGAGTGGATTTCAACAAATGAAGTCCGAGAACTAGCGAAAGGTATAGAAATAAGTCAGGGAAAGACAGAAGACAAAGCAGCTCCCACCACACACAAGGGGGAGAGGGATCCCGGAAAGAGTGATCTTGAAGCTCTTGGGAAGTGGGCTTTTAAACCTTACTGAGGGTTTCTATCTGCCCTTTTAGGATTGGTCAGAATTAGGTTTGGGGGAACAAATGACTTTTGTACAATTTTGGTCCTTAATTTGAATGATTATCTGTGGGCTGGTCAGGGCCCTGATTCCCTGGCATCCACCAGTCTCTCACTTTCCTGTTTACCTCCCCCAACCTCACAGAAGGCATGCAGATGGACTTTTCCTTCCTGTTCCCAGGTCCTCTGCCCTGCCTTAGTAATTGAGGTGTTTAAGTTGAATGTGCATTATAAGCTTTCCCTGCCCCATCTGCCCTATGATTTTTTTTCTAAAATAGCCACTTTTTATTTGTATTCATGAATGGATTTTTAAAAGTTGAATGATATACACACGTCCCTACTATGCCCTCTCGTGAGGTCAGAACTGTATTTCTCCCAAGAAACTCATGATACGTGACCTAAGTCCGAAGGAATCTGCATTCAGACTCAAGACTGCTTCATAGAGTCCTGCCAGTCTGCCCTGCAGATTTTAGACATGCTACCCCCACAACTGCATGAGCCAAATTCCTTGAAAAGGTGCTCTCGCTCTCTCTCGATCTCCCCCCCCCTCTCTCTCTCTCTCACACACACACACACACACACACACACACACACACACACACATCTTACTAGTCCTATTTCTCTGAAGGCTAAGCCATAAAAGACAATGGAGCTGCAGGGCATGGTGGTGCACGCCTGGGAGACCGAAGCAGGAGGATGGCAGGTTCAAGATCAGCCTCAGCAACTTAGCAAAATCCTGTTTCAAAACAAACAAACAAACAAAAAATAAATAAAAGGGCTGAGGATGTAGCTCAGAGGCAGAATGCCCCTGGGTTCAATCCCCAGCATCACAATAAATGAATAAAGGAATAAATACATAGGCAGCGGAGCTTCTGCTTGCTTCTTTGGATGCTCACCATGGAGACCGGGCCCATGCAGTGAGGAAAGTGAACAGCCCAGTGGAGAGGCTGCGTGCTGGTGCAGCCTCATGCTGAGATACTGAGAAATACCAGACACGTGAGGCAGCAAGCGAACTGCGTTAGCACACTGCATGAAGTGGAGAAAAGCTATCTGCCACTCTCCCAGCCCCCAGCCCTGCTCGAATTGCAGATTTGTAAGAAAACTAAGTGATCATTGATTATTGTTGTTTTAAGCCACTAATTTGGGTGGATTTTATAAATAGCAGTGGATAACTGAAACACCATGTAAGTGAATGTACGGATCAGCTGAGATCAGGTTACACTACGGTAACAATCAGCCCTAAAATCTCAGAGACTTACAACCGTAGATGCTTATTTCTCTCTTATATTACTTGTCCGTTTCAGGTCAGCTCCAATTCTGTTCCAGATAGTCACTGTTCTGGAGTCAGACCCAAAGAGCAGCCTCTAGCTATGGTATAACGATCTCACAGTAAGAAAAAGAAAAATCAAGAAATTTCAAGAACCACACCAGAGCTCTGAAAGCATCTCCTGAGAAGAGGCACAGGTCATCCCCACTCACATCTCACTGGACAGAGAAGTCATGTGGCCAAGGCTGACATCAACCCAGTGGGGCGAGGAGGATTGAATTTCCCTGCAGGGGGATAATGAGTTACCTGCCAAGCCACATGGGGCATGCATGCATGTTTCTCCCACAGGGAGGAGGAGCAGGGAATACCTTAAACAATAATGTGATCCACCTGAGTAGACATCCTTGTCTAGGAGAAAAAAGCATAAAAGAGCAAATGAGTTGGACACTTTTCTAAATCTAGTTTCAGAAAAAAAATTGCTCAAATATGAATACCTCTTTTAAAATTCTGTCCACTACCCGAGCTGGAGTGTAGGACACTCTTTTCATAGTACTTAGCATGTGTTTTATAATTACTCTGTACTACCAGGGGTGGTGGGCAGAGGAGGGGGGATGGTCCCATAATGAGTTCAATCTGGAGGCTTTCTCTATAAGGCATGAGAACTTCTGAGGATTCCTGAGCAGAGGAGCAAAGCAACCTGCCTTGCACTTTAGAAAGACTGATCTGTGGCACTTTGGAGAATGGGTGCCAGTAGGGTGAGCCGGGAGGCTGGCAGAACAGTGGCTCTGAGGATCTTGCTGCGAAGACTGATGAGTCTGAGCTGTATTGATAATGGGACAAAGGGCAGGGACATGGTTAGAAAAGCTGCATTGACCAGCAGAGGTGATAGAGAGGATACAGCAAGTGAGAGAGGAAAAGCGGGTGAGGGTGCTTAGGCTTTCTAGCTCAAATGATTCCTCTTGATGATAAGACAAATTAGCTGGGGCATTTCTTGTCTGGTGCTACTATTTCTAGCTTTCGAGAAAGCCTGATCTTCTCAAAAGAAGCTTCCAGGAACATTGGCATATGTTCAAGACATGAGTTTTTGATTAGTTTATCAATGTTTGTGTTATAGGCCTTGGCAATATCTTACCCAAAGTCTTCATGAAAAAAAAATCTTGGAGCAAGATGGGAAGTGATAGCAATGTTAAGTAGATGTGAACTTTGTTGAAATGCATGTCTGAGCATTCCTGGCAAGGAAGGATGTGATCAAAATGATGCGTACTGCACTTGAGATGTCATGAAAAGACGCAGAAGATTGGTCAGCAGGCATTTCTACTTGGGTAGTCTCCATCTGGAAGACTATCCTTTAAAGAAAGAGGAAGGAAAGAGTCTATCCTCCCAGAATTTTCCCAACTGCAGTTTCCAAGTGTTCACATTTTCCCTATAAGGAGATAAGGCCCCTGCAGTTCTAGGCTGAGTCATCCAGCCCCTCAGTGACCTCTTGAGATGCTGGATCCAGCACTTGCTGTGTGGTATTCTTTCTAGACCCACACGTGATGATCAGAATGACAAACTCTAAGTGTGCAGGTGGTCAGCCAAGGTAGAAGACCCACTGCACTTGGGGTGAGTTATGAGGTGGACTCAGGCAGCAGAACAATGAGGGCTGAGCAGAGTTTAGGGTACAGTAGTGGCAGATGAAGCACAGATTATGGAGCTGGGTGGAGTTGGAGGAATCTGAAGGGAGCATAAGTCTTGTGCATAATTCACCCTTCTTTGTCATTGCAGTAGATACTGCTCTAATTGCTTGATTTACAACAACCCTGTACATGATGTACACCTGAGGAAATTAAGACTCAGGTGTTACATGTGTTGGCCAAGAACATGTGGCTAGTAAGCATTAAAGCTAGGACTCAAACCCAGATTGGCTTGGCTCCTCGCTGAGTCCATTTTGCATTGCTGAGACTGGGTACTTAATAAGGAAAAAGAGTTTATTTCCGTCATGATTCTGGTGGACAGAATGTCCAAAGAGTATGGCGCCAGTGTCTGGCAAGGGTCCCCTGCTGCATCACAGCATGGTGAATAATTGGGGAGGTGTGGAAAAAGCATGTGCACAAGAAAGCACCAGCAAGAAAGAGCAAGCCCAGGAGGCTGAAGTTGCCCTGTCACAGCCCACTCTCATGGGGACTGATCTGGTAGAGATCTGAAAGTTGCTCGTGAAGCTCAAATTTCTATTTTCATCTACTTAAGGCTATATTAGAACATGCTACCTATATTAAAATTTAATATTTCAGAAAATTTGACTAATAGCTTCTGCCTGTCCCCATATTTTCTCTTAAAATGAAGTAGAAATCTATGTGATGTGAATAGGAGTTTCTGCGTACATGCAATGATTCTTGGCCACTATACTCACTAAGGAATTACAAAATAAAATGGTATCCCAAATGGCATGCATTGTAACAGGTAGAAAAATATTATCTTAAGCTATTTAAATGCTTTGTTTCACTTCTGATCTTGATTGTGGAAATCAGACTATTTTAATTTATTTACTTTATATTGGTATTCTAAATTATACTTTACTTGTGTGTGTGTGTGTGTGTGTGTGTGTGTACTGGGGTTTGAACCCAAAGGTGTTCTATCTCTGAGCTAGACCCCAGCCCTAATTTATCTTAATTTTTAAATTTTGAAACAGGGTCTTATGAAGTTGCTGAGGATCTTGCTAAGTTGCTGAGGCTGGCCTCAAACCTGTGATCCTTCTGTCTCAGCTTCCCAAGTACTGGGACTACAGGTGTACACCATCAAGCCTGGCTTATACAAACTTTTGTCATCAACAAAGAGGGTCAGATAAGTCTAGCTTTTAAACTTAGTGGAATGGTTCATAAGATACCTCACATCCATTTGCCAATCTTCTTTTCTATCTCCATATTTTCAACATTACAAGCCATTGAATTATTGCTGGTCAAGGAACTAACCATAAACTAATACTCCTTATTTTTACTTCATGCAAACCTACAAATTTAAAGAAATTCTTTACTTAGTATCTTACACAGTTCCATATTTCCATGTAGTTGTGTTTTCTTCCCAGGTCTTTAACTGATCCCATGGAAGTTTCAGGATAGAACACACACATACTCATGCATGTGCATGCACACAAACACATGCACACTATATTATGGGATGAGTTTATCCTTTCCCTCAACTTATGATTACTGGAAATTTCACAGCATTTATAACCTCTCTCCAAACATAAGTCACTTTGAGCTACATAAGGAAGATGTGGGGAGGGAAGTTCAGGGAAGAGTGGGGGACAGAAGTGTCTTTGTGACAGTTCTCCTTTTAACAACCGAAATCAATTTACACCCACTACAAGTTATGCCAATCAACAAGATAATATAGTGTTTTTTCCTGAATCATTGGTTTTGCTTGAAGATCAGAGTTACTACGAGGAAATTAAGTCACTAAAATCCTATTTTTATAATAAAATGAATGTGAAAGTAATTGTAAAACTGAATGAAAGATTTATATAAGCATTTTAAGAAAAAACTTGCATTTGACTTATCAGGTCATAAGAGATGTACAGTATTTTCTGTGCTCAGGAGTATTCTGGCAGAAATAGTCAAGATAAAGGATCCTTTGCCTCTGTCCATGGCTACACCATGCAGGCATGAATATGAGGTTCTGTGCTTCCTTAGGAGAGTCTACTAAAACCACATGAAGACTGGTAATAAGTCGGGCGTGGTGGTAGCACATGCCTGCAATCCCAGTACTTGGAAGGATGAGACAAGAGGATCACAGGTTCAAGACCAGCCTCAGCAATGTAGCAAGACTCTCAGCAACCTAGTGAGATCCTGTTTCAAGACAAAAACTAAAAAGGGCTGGAGGCATAGCTCAGAGGTAGAATGCCCCTGGGTTCAATCCCCAATAACACACACACTGATAATAATAAGGAATGGATGAGGAACTTGGTGGAACCATATGGGAAATATAGCTACAACTAAAAACGACTCCTAATCCAGTTTTATTTTATAATTTTCCATCCTTTTCAATTTGGTTGCAAAGAGAATTGAAGCATGAAACACATGCACACACACACACACACACACACACATGCACACACACACTAGTGACTCACCCAGCTGCAGACTACTTTATCCTAAATTTGGGGTTGACATGGGGGAGATAAAAACAAATAAGGTTCAAATCAATGGTTATTCTTGGACTAAGGAAGAAACAAGGACAGACAACTGGGAAATGTCTTTGCTAAATAAGTTTCTATAGTGGTCCTGGTAGATGAAGAAGGAAGGCAGAAAGATCTGGAAGGTAGTACTAAATTGGCAGGCTTGAAGGAAACCTCCTCTTCTCCACACTCAGTATCATGGAGATGATAAAACTCACTCACATACAATTCACCCATTTAGAGTGTGCAGTTCAATGATTGTTAGTTTATTCGTAGAATTGTGCAGCCAACTCACAATCTAAGTTTAGAACATTTTCATTACCTTCCCCCCCAAACCCTTCCCCACTACCAGTGCCCCCCTCCCCGTCACCCCCAGCCCTAGTCAACCAATGGAATATTATTTTCCCATCAAAAGAATGAAGTAATGAGATATACTATAATATGGTTGAATCTTGAAAACAGACTAAGTGAAAAATAATCACAAAAGGCCATATATCATTACATGATTCCACTTATATGAAATGTCTAGAATATAGAGACAGAAGTAAACTAGTGGTTGCCTAGGACTGAGGGTGAGGGAAAGGGGGTCACTGGTGATGGGGAAGGGTTTGAAGGGGGACGTGATGAAAATGTTCTAAACTTAGATTGTGGTCTTGGCTGTACAATGCTATGAATATATGAAAACCATTGAACCATACACTTAAAATGTGTGAACTGGACATATGTAAATCGTATCATAATAAAGTTGGTTAGAAACACACACACATAGTCCCAAAGTACAATGGTAGAAGAAAAAAGACTGGAGTGCAAATTCTGCCTTTACCTTCTGAGCTGTGTAACTGGTGGGGGGGTGGAGAGGAGGCAGGGGAATACTTAACTTCTCTGAGCCTTCGTTTCATCATTCATAAAATACAGGTGCAGATACTCAGTGCATGGGGTTGGGTGAAGTGCCCGGCTGAGGGTCGACATTTGGTAGGTGCACAGCAGTATTTACTCCCCAAGGAGGGGATCTGGAACCCACGTTCAACATGGGCTTACAGAAGTTGACAAATAGAACAGACTCTTTCCTAGACAAATTGAAACAGGGGTGTTGAAACAGGGGTTCTTGTCCTGTGGATCTCCATGAATGAAGTCCAAGGACCAGGAAGGGCATAGAAATAGAAGTTTATTTTAAGTTAGGGAAAGATAGAGGACAAAGCAGTCCCCCCCAAAGGGGGGTCCCAGAAAGAGAGTGACCTTTAAGCCCTTGGGGAGTGGGCTTTTAAACCTTCCTGAGGTTTTCTATCTGTTCTTTTATGATTGGTCAGAATTGGGTTTGGGGGAACCAATGACTTTTGCACAATTTCGATCCTTAATTTGAATGATTATCTGTGGGCTGGCCAGGGCCCTGATTCCCTGGTGCCCATCTGTCTCTCACCTTCCTGCTCACCTCCCCAACCTCACAGAAAGGGGGATGCAGATGGCTGCTTTAATTCTTCCTGTTCCCAGGTCCTGTGCTCTGCCTCACTCTGCCCTGCCTCAAAATTTATATACCAGCCCAACTTAGTAAATAATCTTAGAGGATTCTAGGTCTCCTGAAAACCAGCTACTGGTCTTCCAGGCCAGTATTTCTTAGAGGATCATTACAGGAATCCATTTCCAGAGAAACACAGGAATTTAGATTTCTATACTGTACCCCAGATTAGACCCTCCATTCAGGACAGCAGTCCTCTACATTTGACCGCCCCCCTCCCCCGAACAGGTGATCCATAAGTATTCGGGGCTGAAGAGATTAAATGACCACAGGTAAGGTGCCTTGTCTGACCTTCTGGGTTCCTCTGCAGGAACAAGAGAAGGCTGCCTACCTGCAATCAGAATGTGTTTTTACATGCTGGACTTCTCTCTCCCACCGGAGAGCAGGCTCCAAAAGTTTCCGAAATTCTACCCAGTATCTTCCTTTGCATCCACATGTGGAATCCATGCTCTGACCTGCACAGGTAGCTTCACAAAGGAGACTGACTTCAGGGTGTTACAAGAAAACCCGCCGTGAGAGATGGCTTCAGTAGGGTTCAGCAGACACTGTCTGTATTTGAGTTTGTAATGAATATTTTGCCCCATGTATATTGCCTTATATACTAAGTTGTGCTGGTATGCAAATGTGTGTAGGAAAGAGTCTGTTCATCAGCTTCTTTAAACCATTGTTTAAAGTGGGTTTCAAATCTTCTTGGAGAGTAATTTTTTTTTTCTCTGTGTGTGGTACTGGGGATTGAACCCAGGGGCATTCTACCTTTTAAAAATTTAAAAGCCCTTTTTAAATTTTTTGTTGTTGGTGTTTGAATCACTGTCTCAAGTTGCTGAGAATCTCACTACATTGCTGTGGCTATCCTCGAATCTGTGATCCTCCTGTCTCAGTCTCCCAAGTACTGGAATTACAGGTGTACACACACCTGTAATGCGTGTGTCACCACGCATGGCATGGATAGCAAATACTGCTATGCACATACCAAATGCCAACCCTCAGCTGGGCACTTCACACACCTTGTTTTGTGCCAGCAAAACCCTGTGAACTGAGTATTGATCTATTGACCTTTCTATTTTAAAAATGATGGAACTGAGGCTTATTTTCTCCAGAAAAATGAAATGTCTGAAATTGCCCAACTCCCTTTGTGGCGTCAAGTCATTCCTTGTTGAGTCAAACATACAGAGTCGAAGATACAAAGTCAGCACAGCTTAGCCCAACTATAAATTTAAATTGATTGTGCTTAAATTTAACTTTCGATAAATGGCTAAGTAATACCTGCATAGTAAATCACTTTAAAAATAATTCTTGTAGCCAGGCATGGTGGCACATGCTTGTAATCCCAGTAATTGGGAGGCTGAGACAGGAGCATCCCAGGTTTGAGGATAGCCTCAGCAAGTAGTGAGACTCTCATCAACCTAGTGAGACCCAGTTTCAAAAAAAAAAATTTTTAAATAGGGCTGGGGGGTCTAGCTCAGAGGTAGAATGCCCCTGGCTTCAATCCCCAGTACCATAACAAAAATAATAATTCTTGTAGTTGTTGATGGGGTTGAGGACATGCTACCCCAAAATATGGCACCTTTGCAAAACAGCAGAAACATGAAGGCCACGTGCACCTCCCTTGACCTTCTTTCTTGGAGCAGACCACAAATCCTGGAAAGGTCACACTCTGACCCTCCCTTGCCCTTCTCCCTGAAGTAGACCACAGGATCCTCCCTATACCCAGAGGAAAGACACATCCTTATCTTCAAAGACACAGAGATGCCAGATGAATCCGAACAAACAGGCTTTCCTAAATTTCCCCTCCCCCAGCTTATTACCATTACGTCATACTTCCACTGTCCAATCACCTTGCATATAAAAAATACACGGTAAAACCTGGGTCTTGGGGTCTTCATTTTGGAGGCTCCTATGTCACACATAACTTATATTAAATACATTTGTATGCTTTTATGTTGATCTGTCTTTGTTGGTTTTATATTCAGACCTAGCCAATGCCCTAAGAAGGTCAATAAAACCTCCCTTCATTACCAAATGTGTGTATGTTCAAGGCCAGCCTCAGCACTGTAGCAAGACTCTCAGCAACTTAGCGAGACCCTGTTTCAAAACAAAACAAAAAACACACACACACACACACACACACACACAGAGTAAATATATATATTTACTATACTACTATATACTATGTATATGATAATTGCACATAATTCCACTGCCCAGTTATAATCACCTTTAAGTTTTCATGTCTATAGAGAGATTTATTTATTTTTTTTTCAGTACCGGGGATTGAACCCAGGGGCATTTTACCACTGAGCTACACCCCCAGCCCTATTTTTTATACTTCATTTTGAAACTGGGTCTCACGAAGTTGTGGAGGGCCTCACTAAGTAGCTGAGGCTGGCTGCGAACCTGGATCCGCTGGTCTCTGCCTCCCAAGTACTGGGATTACAAGAGTGTGCCACCACGCCCGGCTAGAGATATATTTAGATGTGGAAAGAAACACAATTCAATATCATTTCCTCAGGAAACCCCTCCCTGATCTTCCACTGCCACCCCAGACTAAATTAGGATTCCCTGTTGTACTGATTCAGAGCACCTGTAGTTAAAAAAAAAATATATATATATATATATATATATATCCCTTGTTATATTAGAAATGATTTAGTTAACTATTACACATTTTTTTGCTATATATTTTCACCATGAGAAAACTCAGTGTGGTTAGACCAGCATCTAGTTTGTTCATTGCTAAATCTTTAGCGTTTAGCTGAGTACTGGGATATACTTGGATAATAAATATTTGACACATATCTGTTGAGTTAGCAAAATGCAATTTTATCGATGTGTGTGTGTGTGTGTGTTTCTAATGCCAGTTAGCTGCTTTCTCAACTATTTTGTCAAGTGTAATCATGAAAGAATCACGCGGAGATAAACACGGCTACTATAGCTCCTTACAGCTCTTTTGTAAACTTGAAACTAAGTAGAGAATTCACACACACACACACACACACACACACACACACACACACAGTTTATCAGAAGTGATCGGAGGCATAGAAAAAAAATGACAAATCCCTTCCTGGTTTGAACCTGAGCTTGATCTGGTTACCCTTAAAAAGTTTTCGACTGAGAACTTGCCCTGGCAGGGCACGCTCGGCTCCGACCACCACTGCAGCGCTCATGCCAGGCCGGTGTCGCTTTCCAGTGAGGGCTCCCTAGGCTTCCTGTGATGGCGTGACTACAGTTTCCTTCAAAGATGTTGCTCATTATCTTAGCAATCTCTCTGCAGTATCAGAACTCAGTCTGAGTTGTCAGCAGAAAGAATTGTGAATTTGTACAAAGTCATATCTTCTCAGGTCTTCAATTTATTCATCTTTAAATGAAAGTCATGATGCCTACATCAAAATAGGTACTATATATGCACATATGTTTGAAGTGATTTTATTATCTTGAATAATAATAGAAACATTGCTACATTCATCCTGCAGTTCTAAATGATTAGTTTAGGGGAAAAATAAGTACTTTGTGGGCATATAAGGAAAACTTGATCCTTTTGTTAACATGTGTTCATTTAGCACCATATCTGTGTGAGATGCCATGTTGTATACATGTGTGATAGGTATGATATATACAAATATATAGATGATATATTGTCTATAATTATAGGTTTTATTGACTTATATGCACATATATGGATTAATCTTCAAAATATGGTTTTGAGTAAAAACACGTGAGCTATATAAACCATAAGTTATATAAATTAAAAATGCAAGGTCACAAAACAGCAGTAAATATTTTACAAGACTAGATACAAAAAAGGCACACTTTAAATACAGTCAAGCTCTGCATAACGATGTTTTGGTCAAAGCTGAACCGCATATAGCGCATACCACAGGGGATCCATAAAATTATAATGCCCAATGACATCACTGCCATCTTTGTTTATGTAAGTGAATAACAAAATGTTATGTTCACAGAATAACAAAATCTCCAGGTGAAGCATGTTTAGGATGTATCCCCAATCGTTAAGGGATGCGTGGCTGTGTATTAGAATGTCTACTTATAAGAGATGGTAATGAAAGTGGAATCTGGGAATAAGACACATTCATAAAAATAAAAAGAGCTTGGTGCAATGGTACACGCCTGTAACTCCAGTACTTGGGAAACTTAGACAGGAGGATCGCAGGTTCAAGGCCAGTGTACAATAACTTAGCAAGACCCTGTTCCAAAAAATAAAATAAAATAAAATAGGAGGGCTGGGGGTGTACCTTAGAGGTAAAAAAAAAATGCTGAGTTCAATTCCCTGTACCTCAAAAATAAATAAATAAAAAGGGTTTGTGCATGTACCCATGTCAATACACCTTTAAATGAAAAATAAGACTCCGTCAAACTTCTCTCCACCCTCACCCCACACAGGAAATCAGTGCAGCCAGCTTCCCTATTCCAACACGTCATCCTACTGACAGGAAAGGCAGAAAGAGAGGGAGGCCATGAGATGACTTATCAAAGCTATTACTGATGTCATCCATTTTCTGGGTCTTTATCCAAAGCAAACGAGCCCTAGGAAGTAGAAGTCTGACAAATGCATTGTATACATTTCACTTTCCTCATGTCACTTTCTGAGGCAGAAGAAATCCAAGCCGCCTTTGATTGCTGCTACCAGGCAATTCCCAGCTGCCAGGGCATTCTTCCTCTGACTGCACAGGCATGAAAATCCACACCTTCACACGACTGTGTTTAGTGCTAAGAAATGCACCTTCATGAAGGAGCCAAGCACACAAGGCTGCATAGAATATGAGTCCACACATAGGAAATATCCAGAATGGTTCACACCATAGTTGCAGAAATCAGACTCATGGTTCCAGGGGCTGGAGGGGGGGCGTGGGTGGGGAGACACTACCTAATGGGTACAAGTTTTCTTTTGAAGTCATAAACAACGTTTTGGAACTAGATGGAAGTGGTGGTTGCACAATATTGTGAAATACTAAAGGCCACTGAATTGTATACTTCTAAATAGTTAATTTTTATGCTATGTGAATTCCATCTTATTAAAAACAAAAGGGGTGGGGGGGAGAAAGGGAAGGGACTTTCCAGATTCCAAGTTCTTAAGCAAGTCCTTTCTCAGTGAAAGGATGAGTAAGGTGTGATGCATAGGTCAGTGAGTGCCGGCGCAGGGAATGGGGGTGGAAAGACACCCGCAGGCAGGCCTGGTATGCTTGGTACTAGAAGGGCCCAGGGGGCTGGGGCTTAGACAGTGGTGCACTGGGACACCCCTCATTTACTGGTGCAATAAATGGTCTTTGCAAGCCCTCCAAAACTACAGCCGAGGCTTGCACACACATGGACACCTATTTCTCATAAACCCCTTTTTTCTCAAAGGACTGTGCATTTTCTGAAGGTCAATGTTACCATGCTTTCCAGGCAGTCAGCCTCCCCCAAGGTTTTGTCTTATAATGAAACCACACAATTTGAGCATCTGGCCCATGTGAACATCATATTAGTCATTGAGGATACAAAGATGCCGTCTACTAGGTCTCTGTTCCTCAGGAGAACCAGATCTGTGTGGTCTGGGCCTCATCACTCGCTCCCCTGCTCTTACCAGCTGCTGCGGCCCCGCTGACCTCCTGCCCTTCCGCGCAGGTGCCTGGCTTGTTCTGCCTCTGCGGCTTTCTTCTCACTATTCCTCCTGTTTGGGTCACTTGTCTTTAAGTCTGCTCAGTCCTGCAGAGGCCTCTCCTGACCACCCTAATTAATAACACGCCTTGCTTTTTCCTCTCACTGTGTTTGACCCAGTCCTGCCCGCCCTGTCCTACTTGTCAGGGCGCTTAACCACCTTCAAACATAAAATACTTTATGCAATTATTATGCTTATTATTTATCTGTCTCCTGCTGTTGGAATTTTAGCTCCACAATGGCAAATTTTTTGGATATTTTATTAACATTCTAGCTAAGAGCCTAGAATGATGTGTAGCTAAAAAGAAAAGTTGTTCAGTAAATATTTTTAGAAAGATTAAAAATCTTGTAGTTCAATGTAAATACCATCTTTTCTCAATAAGTATAAAGTTGAATACAGTCCAAGAGAAACAAGGTTCTGCAGTCGCTTCTGAAAACTTTGCGAACAGCCTTGTCTGCTGTTATCTCAGATGGACACCCACATCCAGGTGCTGGGGATGCCCCATCCAAACGACTGCACCTTGGCCACATGCCCAAGGACCAGACCGCACGTCTCTCCTGTTACATTCAGCCTGGAACCAACCCTCTCTTCTGGGGAAACAGCCCATCAGGGTGTTCTCTGAGGTGTAGAGGCCTCAGCCTTTGCCTGGAGATCATGGAAACCCCGCTGGCGCTGGTCAATGTGCCCTGCTGGTCTGTGACAGCCAGAGTGATAGGGAACTCCAGGAGGCTCGTGGAACTTCATTTGTAAACTTCCTGCGCAGCTGGAGTGAAACCCATGCTCCAGCCACTACCAGAAGGCACTGGCTCACTTGTTTAAAAGCAAAGATGGGCCCACAAGAGCCCAAGGGCAAAACCCAGCACAATTCTATTGAATCTGTCAGGTCCCAGGACCCGAATATACCTATAAATGGCCTGGCACTGCTGAGGATACTCAACAGATTTTTCAAGCTTGTCATCTGATTATCATCCAAGAAATATCCCCAAGTACTTTCTATGAACATAAGAGGATGAGTAAAATATGATTTTTTTGCTTTCATTTAGTTAATATAAGAAGAGTAAGCATGTTGTAAAACTTTTATTCATAGAAAACAACGAATTTCATTCTAAGGGTTGCTATGTCTAATTGGTATTTGAATAACAGTTTCTCAAATTGTGACCCAAGAGCCTTCCTCATCTTGATAAATGCAAATTAATATGCACTAATATGCAGATTCTCAGGCACAACACTGGGCTCACCGAAGCATGTCTGGGTGCTGAGCCTAGGAGTATGCATCATTAAAGTGCCCTCAGGTGGTTCTTACACACATGAAAGCATAAGAACCAGTGTCAGGGTGCACTATAATTTATTGCACTTGCACACACATTCTCTTCTTATGCCTCACAATTACATGAAGGGCTGATGTGTCTTCACTTTATAGATGGGGGAAATTTCAATCCTTAACCAACTCTGTGCTGAGTTGCTCCTCTGTTGCAAAAAAAAAAAAATTCTTTAAAATATGAAATGATTCGGATGCATTTCCACAGGGATGTCACACAGGCAGGGTCTGATTCAGTACTGGAGAAACACTGCCCTCTAGTAGCCATCTGGAAGCAAAGCATAACCGGTTGTTGAACGGGGTGATTTCCTCCCACTTGCATTGGAGTGCCTTTGAATGATGGATTTGTGTTGAGCCATCCTTACTCTTTGCTGGTGCATTTGAAGGACCAGCTGAATGGCCCCTTGGGATTTGGACCCTTAGGTTTTTTTTGTTGTTGTTGTTGTTTTGCGGTACGGGGGATTGAACCCAGGGGCGTTCTACCCCCGCGCTACACCCCTGGCCCTATTTTTTATACTTTATTTTGAAACCGGGTTTCACGAAGTTGCAGAGGGCCTCACTAGGTAGAGAGAGAGAGAGAGAGAGAGAGAGAGAGAGAGAGAGAGCGTGAACGAGCTGAGGCTGGCTGCGAACCCGGATCCTCTGGTCTCCACCTCCCAAAGTACTGGGATTATAAGCATGCGCCACCAAGCCCGGCTGGACCCTTAGGTTTTGTAACCAAGATTTGTTTTCCTAGCTGACGTTAATTTACTCATCTAGGACAGGGACCACAAGGTCATTATTGCCTTGTAATAACCCGCAGACCCAAGACTGATGAAACACTTTCTAGACCCACCATATCTTTAGATCTCCAGATGCTCAGCCTCAAACAATTCTGTTTTGTTTTTTCTAGTTTTTTACATGGTTGCAAAATCTTGGAGAAGCTAAGGCTTGATTTCAGTGCTGGGGAGTGGGATCCTCCCAGTCCACTCCCTGGAGTTAATAGAGATGAGGGAACT
Source organism: Glis glis (assembly GCA_004027185.1). Taxonomy (NCBI): domain Eukaryota; kingdom Metazoa; phylum Chordata; class Mammalia; order Rodentia; family Gliridae; genus Glis; species Glis glis. Next base: position 17,419 of record PVJS01009040.1, read on the forward strand.
TGTCTTCTTCTACCCCAGCACATTCACCTCTGCAAATTCAAGCTGAAAACACAGGGGCTCTCACTGGGCAGGCACATGTCAATGAGATCACAGAACTATCCAGAACCTTAAACACAGCTCCTGCTGTGTGGCCAGGCAGACAATCTGTCTTCAAGATAACAAGAAGCTGGTAAGGCATCCTAGGCACTGTGCAAGTTGTTAATTACTCATCAGTCTTCACTTCCCTCCCTCCAATGGGAAACTCCCCAAGCTGCTGCACAGGACTCCTCCTGGGCCCCAGGCTGTGGGTGGCCTCCCTCTGCAGCCACACTGAGCTTCCTTCAACCTCTCCTCCCAAAACCTTACACATGCTCTTTCTTCCTCCATATCTTAGATCATGGGTCACTTTCCTGACTTCCTGCACTAGGTCAAATCCACTCATCATGCTACCCCTTCACCTTTTCTTCTAGGAGCATCTGTCAAAGTTGTGATACAGCATTTGACTGTGTCACTATCTCATTAATTTCTGCCTCTTGGCTAGAGATAACCTGTGTATAAGCCACATCTAGCACAGTGCCTGCTCAGAGTGGACATTCGATAAGTATTTACCAAATGAATGAATGGATGAACATAGAAACAAGGTTAACCCTGGTCAAATAGCCTCATCTTTACTCCTTTCAAATCACATCTCCCAAACCACATTTGATGAACAGCATGCTGCAGCCTCCACAGTGAATTTGGTGTCAGACATCTCCAAGTTACTATTGATCAAACCCAATCCTCAAGGGAGAAAGAAGTTAGACACTAGTTTGGTGTCCTAGCAAGATCTTGAAAGATTGCAATTTTTCTTGACAATAGCCTATGACTTATTAGAATTTTCCTATACTGGTTGTGTAACTTTAGATAAGTTAATTGACCTTTTCAGCCCCCCCTCCTTCTTCATGTGGAGAGTGGCGATAACAAGACCATTGGAAGAAGAAGCCAGGTAACTACACTTGATCCCTCACCATTAGGGAGTGGTTAGTTGCAGGTTTTTTTTCCTGGATGTCCTTCACCAGGTTGAGAAAGTAACCTTTGTTTTATTCTGAATACAAGTTGTTTATTAAATATATGATTTGCAAGTATTTTATTTTACTTTTATTTTTTATTTTTATGTGCTTTTATTGGTGCATTATGTAGTCTCACATCATAATGTAAATCATGTTGACATTGACATATAAGCACTCAGCATTTGGTGCCCCCCCATTTCCTCCCTTCCCAATACAGAGTACTGCGATTGATGTTGGTATATTCACATATGTACATATAGTTGAGGTAGTAATTCCATTTATGAATCTCAGTCTTCCCCTTCCCCTTCCCTTAGACCACCTCCCTGGTTCCACTGAGGCTTCTCCATGATGTGGAGCCCTCTGGTATCCCAATTACTCCCTAGCTTCCACATATGAGAGGAAACATATGACCCTTCACTTTCTGAGATTGGCTGAACTCACTTAACATAATGTTCTCCATGTCTTTCCATTTTCTTGCAAATTACATAATTTTGTTTTTCTTTATTGCTGAGTAGAATTCCATTGTGTGTATTTCCCACAATTTTGTAATCTATTCATCTGTTGATGGACACCTAGGTTGGTTTTATAATTTGGCTATTGTGAATTGTGCTGCTATGAACATGGTTGTGCATATATTACTGTAATTCTCTGGTTTCGACCCCTTTGGGAAGATACCCAGGAGTGGTATAGATGGACATGGAAGTTAGACCAGAGATGGTGAAATTACTAGAGGAGGGCATAGGTTCAACACTCCAACATATTGGCATAGGCAGGAACTTCCTCAACAAGATCACCAAAGCCCAGGAAATTAAAACAAGAATTAATAAATGATGGGATAGCATTAAATTAAAAAGTTTCTGCACATCAAAGAAAACCATCAAGAGTCCAAAGAGAAAGCCTACGGAATGGGAGAAGATCTTTGCAAGTTATACCTCCAACAGAGGACTAACATCTGGAATATACAAAGAACTTAAAAGACTCTACACTAAAAAAAAAAACAACCCAATCAAGAAATGGGCAAAGGAAATGAATAGACACTTCACAAAAGAAGAGACACAAATGGCCAATAGATATATGAAAAAATGTTCAACATCATTAGCAATCAGGGAGATGCAAATCAAAACTACTCTGAGAAAGTCACCTTCTATTCCTAGTTTTGTTCCCAAAAATTTATCATGAATGGATATTGAATTTTTTCAAATGCTTTTTTGTACAAGCATATAGTGTGGTACATAGTAAGCACTCAGTAAAGTTAATTTCCTCCTCTTTCACTACTTTCTCTGTATTTTTCTCAACCCCATAGCTTCCTGGTTAGCTAATCTGGCCAGTATTGAGTACAATGGAGCTGATCATGCTCTGCTGAACACAGCCCCAGAACCTGGACCTTTAAACTGAGGGCTGAGAGCTAGAGAAGCCCAAAGCTCCAAACAGGGCTGCTGACCCCATTGCAGCTGCCTACGAAGCTCCGTTTTCAGCATCAACAAGTTCTCCTTCGTTCTTGGCCCAGGATCTCCCCTTCTCCGGTTACCTACAGACACTGAGTTCACCTGAGTCCACAGAGCCAGCAGGCCTGGGCCCAACTCCTTGCACTTCCCCAAGACCTCAGCTTATAGTTAGGAACTACAGTGTTACTGGCTCATAGTAGTTAAACATCTTCACATTCCTCTACAACAATAACACTTTAGCAAAACTATAACATCTGTATTTTAATGGAGTATGATACCCCTGAAGCAATGGAATACTATGCACTCAAAAAGGAGATGCTTTAAAGGAATGTTAAGAAGAATTATCTATAGATATAAACATGGAATACCACCCATGACCCATTGTTTAGTAAAAATCGGGTTAAAACACTTCACTTGATGCTATATACACATACAAAATTATCAATGCCAATCTCCATATCATGTGGGGGGGGGATAAAGAAGTAAGGGGGAGTAAGGTGAGGGGAAGCTCACCAAGTGCTGTGTACATGTATGTCCCTATCACTCCGAACTTCATTAGGATATGTGATTAAAATGTACCAATGAAAGTATATTTTAAAAATCAGGTTATAAACATGTATAGTATGATAATCTTTCCTTAACACACACACTCTCTCTTTGTATCTGGAAATTCACAAGAGTTGCCTCTGATCAGTGAGATTTTGGTTAATTTACATTTTCTTCTTTCAATTTTTTTAGTATTGCTTGAATTTTCTATATAACTATCTATTAGCTTAATAATCAGAGAATAAAACAATCATATATCCACTGGGTTGTACCACAGATTAAAAACCTCCCTCTCTCTCTCTCTCTCTCTCTCTCTCTCTCTCACACACACACACACACACATACACACACACACACACACACACACATAATTCACCCTTTGGGCTGCTTTGGGGATGAATTAGGAATTGGTTGGCTCATTATGTAGGTCATCTATACAGCAAATGCCTAGACAGGCAAGATGAATCAGACATAACTCCTGGCCTTCTGCTTTTAGGGTGATAAGCTCTATATATAATTAATTATGACAAGAGTGGTAATTATAATAATATCTACCATTTCTGTGTGAGCCAGACACTGGTAGGTACTTTACACAATCATCTTTAATCCATACTATAAAAAATGAGGGACACATTATTAGCCCCAATAAACAGATGGGGCCTGAGCCCCAAGAACACTCGAGTTTAGCTTCCCAAGGACTGACCTTCAACTAAGTAAGAGAGGTTATGTCTGAGCTAATGGATGGGGAGAAGGGAATTCCAGGCCAAATCAGTCTAAGCAGAGGTAGAGACAGGCCCTCATGCAGTCAAGCTCCTGCGCCATTTAGTTTGCTAGAATTGTTGGGGAGACTTTCAAAGGAGATGCACTTGAATGGAGGTGGGCTGAGGAGGACGGAGCCCAGGGCCCAGGTTGAGGAAACAAACCTGAAGTCCCACAGTGCAGATCTGCTCCCCGCAGGTCAGACCAGGGTTGCTGAGGGCAGCAGGGCGATGTGCTGCTCTCACCTCGTCGTTTTGCTTGGGTGGGAGACGAGAACACATTCCTTGCACGGATGGCCCTTCTTTTCCATCTTTGCATCATCATCATGGGGAAGAGAATGCAAGAAAAGCCTGAAAGGAGGGCAGCCTTAGCCTTTTACCCGAGTTTCATTTGTCACGACCTTTGACTGCCCCCTGGTGGCCACTTCCCTGCATTTTACTTCGGACGTACTTTCCATGTCTACAACTGGTGGCCGGGGAGCTCGGTGGCTGGGGAAGTCCCGTTCAAAGCTCTGTGTGAAATGCGGTGTACATTCAGACATTACTCGCTATCCGAGCGTGGTGGCGCACGCTTGTAATCCTCGTGCTTGGGAGGCTGAGACGGGAGGATCGCAAGTTCAAGGTCAGTCTCAGCAATTTAGTGAGGCCCTGCTTCAAAACTGAAAAATAAAATAGGGCTGGGCATGTAGCTTAGAGGTAGAATGACCCTGGGTTCAATCCCCAGTACCACACACACACACACACAAAGTTATTCGCTCTGCTCTTGGTGTATCCTTATTCTAGAGGTGGAGAAAGGCAGGTCCAGAGAGGTTAAGCGACTTGTCCAATGTGGAAAGATCTCAAATACAGGAACTGCAGAGATTCAAAGGCTGTCTTCAGAGCCTGCCCTCTTAGCCAGTTCTTTATGGCTTCTTTCTCGCCCTAAGAAACCTCCTGGTGTATATGGGGGGACAAGATGCTTACACATATACCACCAGTCAAATAATGAGGAGTGTCTATATCAGTGCCAGGGGAGGACAGGCACAGAGGACTTCAGAGGAGATGTGAGGCTTTCAGAGCTGGTGGCAGTGTCCTAGGGGGTCTAGTCCTTTCCCCAGGCCTGTGAGGAAGGACAGAATTTGGCTAGCTTTTGTTGTTGTTTGGTTTGGTTTGGTACTAGGGATTGAACCCAGGAGCATTTTGCCTCTGGGCTACAACCCTAGCCCCCCCTTTTTTGTCTTGAAACAAGATCTCGCTAAGATGCTGATGGTCTCACTAAGTTGCTGAGGTTGGCCTTGAACCTGTGATCCTCCTATCTCAGCCTCCCAAGTACTAGGATTACAGGTGTCTGCCACCATGCCCAGCATGGTGAGAGTTTTTTTGTTTTGTTTTATGTTTTGTTTTGTTTAAGGGGAGGAGTGCTGCACAGGGTGCAGATAGTGGAGAGCAAGATTTGAACTGAGAATAATGGTAAGAGAAACAAAATGGGTGGGGCATCAAGAAAGCAGCAGGAAATAGGCTTGAAAGACATGGGGTGGGGGCAGGGAATCTCAAAGGACCTTGAGTGTATGTGATAACTTAGTGATAATTAAATGTATGAAATTAATATCCTTACATTGTATTAAATTAATGATACTTTATTTCATTTTAAGCAAAAGATCCCTAACACTCTCTAAAACTATCCCACCCAATGCCAGTCACCAAATGACACAAATGACTACTGCGTGCCTGCATTTCTTCATCAATTGACTCATTCAAGAAACACCCATTGAATCCCTACTCTGTGCTAATGATTTCCACCCTCAAGGGTTTATGGCTTAGCAAGGGGAGATAAACTATCCACAAAACAGCATTATATATGAAGATATACATTGCATGACTTATATGGGTTAGGAATGGCACAGGAAGATACACATTGCACGACTTAGATGGCCTAGGAATGGCACAGGGAGCAGCATGTAAGCTGAGACCAGAGGGATGAATTGGAAGTCGCTGGGCAGAGTGGGGAGAAAGGTCAAGAAAGCCAAAGCTTGCAGACAAGGAAGTTCAGCGTCACAGCTTTAAGGAACAAAAAGTGGTTTGACAGGTCTGGGGCCCCAGCCTGGGAGAAGGGCAAGTATTGAGAAAGGATGCCAGAGAGATACGTACAACTAGGTCTCATGGGGCCTCATAAGTCATGTGTAGCCTCTGCTCTAAGGTGGTGGGAAGCCACTAGAGGGTTTTAAGCAGGAAGTGACATGATCAAGTTTTGCCATTTGGAAGATTATGGTAGCCATTATTTGGAGCATGGTTGGAGGGGTGAGAGCAAATGCAGGAAGACCAGTTAAGAAGCTAAATATTACAATAGTCCAAGATAAAGTGGCCAGGAATAGAGCGGTGCCAGAGAGCATACAGACAAAAATGGATGGGTTCGAGAGATGTTTAGGAAGTCAAATCAACAGGACCTGGTGACAGGTTGAGAGGTAGGGACTCATATTCCTATTGCCAAGGCTTCTCTTCATTGGAAAATGTGAAAAGAAAAGGACAGAACAAAAGAATGGGATGGAGAAAAGAGAAGGACCAAGAAGGGGAAGAGAGGCTGAGAGCAGAGGCAAGACCGATATGATTTCCTGCTTGTGCTGCAGAGGGGAGAAGAGAGAGTTTAAGGAGCAGAAAAAGAGGAAGAAAAGAAGAAAATGCACCAATAAATGAATATAATAAAAAAAGAAATAGTAACAACAATAGCAATAATAATACCTAATAAAAGCAGCAAAGATTCATATAGAAAAAAAAAAGAAGAAAATGTCTGTCCACTCTCCTGGTCTGGGAGCCACCTTTGGAATCAAGTTTCTGTGCTTCTGGGTTTGCAGCTCATACAGACGCTGAGAGACAGTAACTCGGGCATCTTTCAAAAGACCTAAAGTACCAAAGTTTTGTCTCCTCTCATTTAAAAGAGTAATAATCTTTAAGTGTTATTATGGAAGAAGAGAAGACATTGACCATAACTTCATTGATGGTTCAAGTCTCCAGAACGAAGCTTAGCTTGGTGGCTAGAAATGAAACATTGGACTTCAGAGCTGGGGGCAGAACCTGTAAAAGTCCCCTCGCTTTCCCTTGTTTACATAATAAGCGGATTGCTGCTACTTTAAAATGCAAAGCCAAGCCGGGCGTGGTGATGCACGCTTGTAATCCCAGTACTTGGGAGGCTGAGACCTGAGGATCGGATTCTCGGCCAGCCTCAGCTACTTAGTGAGGCCCTCCGCAACTTAGCGAGACCCTGTTTCAAAATAAAGAATAAAAAATAGGGCTGGGGATGTAGCCTGGAGGTAAAATGCCCCTGGGTTCAATCCCCAGTACCGCAAAAAAAAAAAAACACAACCCCCCCAAAAAATAAAATGCAAAACCAGCAGTAGCTGAGCAAAGTAGGTGCTTTCTATACCTATGACACCTAATCTCCTCCATCCCATTGGCCTACAAGTACTCTCCATGGCACATGAACCTCATAATCATGATCATAATTCATGATCACAGAACCTCATAAGTCTGCATGGCCTCTCTCAGTGTGTTTCTGTCTTTGGGGTCTTCCACTGGAGCTCCAGGAGGTTCCTCCATTGCTCCACCAAATGGGCAGCCCCCTGGGTGGAGGTTCTTCCCTGCTGCTTCACCAGGCACCACAGGCTTTGGTCTCTGACTGGAGTGGAGCCCTCAATGTGCCAAAGGTACATGGTGGCTTGGGCAATAAGCACGTGTTAGGGAAAGGAGGGGAACGGAGGAAAGGAGTGGATGCTCAGATAAATCTGCATTACAAGCCAGGTGTGGTGGCACATGTCTGTAATCCCAGTACTTGGGAGCCTGAGACAGGGGGACTGTAGATTCAAGGCCAGCCTCAGCAACTTAGCAAGGCTCTCAGCAATTTAGCAAGACCCTGTTTCAAAATAAAAAATAAAATAGAGCTAAGGGTGTAGCTCAGAGGTAGAATGCCCCTGGTTTCACTCCCCAGTACCAAAAAAAAAAAAAAAATCTGCATTACATTTCATCACAGTGATCATCAAAGGACCAGGATTTTACAGATGTTAATAAAAGTAGCTGGAAGTCCCAATACTTGGGGTTGAGACAAAAGGATTGCAAGTTCAAGACCAGCCTCAGCAACTTAGCAAGACCCTGTTTCAAAATAAGAAATAAAATAAGGCTGAGGGTGTAGCTCAGAGGTAGAATGCCCCTGAGTTCAAAACTCAGTACCAAAATAATAATAATAATAATAATAATAATAATCAGCTGTTTCAATTTTCTTTATTGTCTTCTTTTTGCCTAGGACCCAGATATTCATCCAAGGACTGACCTGGCAATAGATGCTAATCTATACTCAAAATGTATCACCAACTGAGACATTCTAAATCAAATTCACCATGCCCAGTACTATTTTACCCAGAGTGAGTTTTCCCATGAGGCTGCTTAGTTCTTCTTATCTGGACATCTCGACAGCCTGTTCTCTGCAGTAGACACTATTGGTATCTCTAGATCATCTGGAAGTCTCCTACTAACAAATGTGACATATGGCCTCCCGCATCTCTCTGCTGCAGGTGTCTGCCCTCAGGCTACCCTGACGAGGGGCAGGCGGACAGGCAGAAGAGTTAAAGCCTTAACAAGGTCCCTTGACCAACAAAAATGAGTCAGTGCCAAGACTTAGCTTCTCTGTGCCTCATTGTACAAGGTTGAGGTGTGTCCCACATAGCATTTCAGAGGAAACCCAGCAGAGTTGATCCTTGGTTGTCTACAGCAAGAACCTGGTCAGTAGAACCTGCTTCGTGGGCTTTTCACTGTTTTCTGTCTTACTTTCCAGCACCATCACCAGGCTTCCCAGGATCACCTCCCAAATGAACCCCCCACACCCACACTTCCTCTCCAGACTTCTTTTGGAGGAATCTAATCAAAGACACTCTCCAGTCACCATGACCTAACCTAGACTCAAGCTGAGAGTCATTTATGACATTTTAGGGTTCGTGGAGGTCTCTGAATACTTCACAAAAATGCAATGTGCCTTTTTTAGGGGTCCTGAAACATAGTAAGGCCAGTAACAACTAACTTCTTATTGTTCCAGGATCCAGGGTCTTTCTAGAAATGTTGACTCAGCTTATTGAGGGACATGGAGAATCAGTGTAGTGGATACTGTTGGTTTCCTTCTACAGTGGACATTCTCCAGCATCCACTCTACCCTTTCATTTTCTTAACAGAATTTTAATTTTGATTTGCCTCTTCCCATAATTCATAAAATGTAGAAGAAACTGATACTGGCCCTTACTCCAGAAATGGATCCTGAGTTGACTAAGCCAATCAACACATGGCAGACCACATGGTAGGCAAATGATAAACTTGGATCAATCACACTAAAAGGTCAGTGAATGATTTTTTTCTTTGTTATTGAATATGCATGAGGAATCAAGTTGCTGATTCCCTTGATAAAGCTATTCTACAACTTTGCAGGAAACCAGCTCTAGTCTAAAGCCAATGCAGGAATTGCAGACTGAAGAGCCAGAAAAAGACCCTGTGTTCCTAATAATATCTCCAACCCTGACTTCTGCCCCATGGTGTGCCAGTAACTGGCTTTCAGGGAAGGGATGGGGGGAAGAAGCTGGAATCCCTGATAGTCTTTGCCAACTTCGGTAGTATAAGTACTCCCACCACGACAATATCAAGCTACCAACAGTTTAACAACTGGCTTTGAGAATTCCTAAGTATTTAACAATTGTCTCTTGTGAGCTGGCACAAGCAGGTGTCAGCATAACAGTGAGCCTTATCTTTGGACGGCTTGTCATATGATACGTTTTTTTCTATTGTTCAAGCCAATTTGAGTTGGGTACCCCAAAACATTCTAATGTTCCTAGCCAGAACTCCCTTTCCTCATTTTAACCAAAGTTTTCTTCCCTCCCACATCTTATGACCTTAAGAGGAACTGATTCTACCCTAGGTTCCTCTAGGAATGGAGCTGTGGATTAAGTCAATCAGCATGACCCATTCCCTCTATCATAATTATTGGTTCAGAGTTTGCTTATGACCTACACAGTTCAATAAGAATGGCTCTCAGTACTCTTGCTTGGAGTGCTCGAACATAAGTGCTACCTCTTCTGGGTGTTGTAATGTCTAGGCAGGTCCAGAAAAATGGCAGGCATCTCTATCAGTTGACAAGTAGATGTATGAATAAACATGCAAAAAAATAGATTTATGAAAGGGGTAGAGCCAAGAGAATCACAAGGAATCATGACTGGAGGAACCAGATGAGGCTAATCAAGCCCACCCTATCTCTGATAGATATGCCTGTCTCTGGTAAGATATGCCAATAAATTCCTATTTTGCTTCAGCATCTGAGTTGAGGGTTTTGTTACCATCTGTCAAGGAAGAGCAGGTATTGTGGTATATACTTCATATACACTTCAATCTTCATAAAAAAACAGAAGTGTTGGAACAATTTTCCTATCAGATAAATGGAGAAACCAAGGCTCAAAGGAATTAAACCATTTGTTTCTACCATTACAGGGAAAATAAATATTTCATTTCAGATCTGCATAACTCTCAATCCACCACTATAGTAAAATGCAGGCCCATATAGGAAAGCCCTATGGTCTCTGTACATACTTCTCTCTAGAGTCCTATCAAAGGGCACTATAGAACCAAAAAACATATTGAGCATTAGTTTTAACTTAAAAATGTAAACCAAAACAAAATAAAACATCGTGTTTGGTCATCTAATGCCTAAAGTGAGGCCTTCAGGTTAATATGGAATTGTAAAATTCATTTCTTGAGGGCCACCCCCTCTCAATCTGAGCAAATAGCAAATGATATATGAAACTTTTTAAAATAAAAATTGAAAGGCACAGCATTTTATAAAAAATGATATAAATTCTCCCTTGCTGTAAGAACAGAAAACAACTGTAAGATATTGACTTGGGCACAAGCCAGTCTTGTTGGGTCAATACCTAGAAGCAAAGCAGAGCCTGAGTTTAGGGTTAGTCGAGAACAAATGTACCCCATCTGAGGCAGAAAGCAGGAGCCAGGCTGCCTCCTTAAAACCGCGAGCTTGGCTGGGAGTGTAGCTCAGTGGTAGAGCACTTCCCTAGCAGAAGTGAGGCCCTGCGTTCCATCACCAGCACAGCAAAAGAAAAAAAGAAAAGAAGAAAAGAAAAGAAAAGAAAAGAAAGGAAAGGAAAGGAAAGGAAAGGAAAGGAAAGGAAAGGAAAGGAAAGCTAAAACCTATCATTTTGCCAAACCCTGCCTGGAACTACATGAAGCTGTGGCCCAAGTTGCTGGGAAGACCTAGACATAACTTCATAACCAGTAACCGAGTCAAGCTCCCCAGATGCATGATGGAACCTGGTATCTTCAAGGGGTGTGAGCCCCAAGATACCCATCAGTCCTGGCTCAAAGCTGGGGATTCTGGGAGATCTAGTAAAAGAACCCACAAAACTACCACCCAGGAAGAAAAGTCAGTACAGAAAAACAGGGGGAAAAAATCTGTCACTCAAGATGAATCTGCAAACCAAGTTCAAAAGTAAATGAAGAAAATCACATGGCAAAAGTCAACCTACAAAACGGACATAAAATCACTGCAGTTAAAATAAAGTTAACAGCTGGGCATAGTGGTGCATGACTGTAATCCCAGTACTTGGGAGCCTGAGACAGGAGGATTGCAGGTTCAAAGCCAGCCTCATCAACTTAGTGAGGCCCTGTTTCAAAATTAAGATATAAAATTGGGCTGGAGGTGTGGCTCAGAGGTAGAATGCCACTGGGTTCAATCCCCAGCACCAAAACTAAAATAAAATAAAACAAAATAGAAATAAAGATAACAACGCAATCCTAAAAAGGACTTCAAACTGGAAGCGGTAGTACACACCTGTAATCCCAGCTACTCAGGAGGCCAAGCAGGAAGATTGGAAATTCAAGGCTAGCTTCTGCATTTTAGTAAGACCCCATTTCAAGAAAATACCCTGGCATAAAACCAACCTTCCTTCCTTCCTTCCTTCCTTCCTTCCTTCCTTCCTTCCGCATGCTAAGTAAATACTCTTCCACTGAGATTCTAAATTCAGATAAATTATCATTCAGGAATTAGCATAGGAAAGAATCTTTTATATTTCTTCTTTTTGTGTGTGTGTGTGTGTGTGTGTGTTACTGGGAAAAAATTCTAAATTGCATTATGTGCATTGTTCAGATAGTTGGACACAAATTGATGATTCAATCCCTACAAAAGGTCTGATCATATCAGGGATGGGAGGACTCCATGGCCATGCCAATGAGGAAGACCAAGATATTTGAGGACACAAGGCTACCATGTGATCTGTGACCTGACCTCCTTCTGCAAATAGCTTTCTCTCTGCAGCTCTTAAGTGACCTCTATGTGATATTCCTATCCAGCATGCCTACCACAAAGAAGACCAGGTTCACCAGAATGAGGGTGAGTTTGAACCAAGGAACCACCCCAACTTGGGAACATGGCTGTGATTGTTGATATGGAAGCAGTCATGCTTGGGGCCCCTGGGTGAAGCCAGAAGGAAAAGAGCCACACCACCAAGTACAAAGACCTTCTCAACTTCCTCCTCCCAAAGGAACCCAGCGTTCTTGGCTGGAACTCATCAGTGGGCACAGGATGTTCTCTAAGTCGATTTCACCTTGTCATGTAGGAATTCCACTTCTGGCTATGAAGAATAACTATTAGAACCAGATTTTCCCTCCCACTGTCTACAGTTAGAAAACTGGACACAGCAGCATAGACCGATCCCTCAGAAAACAGAAACTAATGAGGAAAGCCCCATGACTGCTCAGAATTTCTGCCTATAGTCACTCTTTCAACCATAGCACAGTCAGGGCTCCTAACAGTCATCTGGCTAAGATGAAGAGCAGAGGCTGGAGTTCAGGAGGCTGAAGTCCTGGACTTTATAGAACAGACTACTGGAAGGAAGGGAGCTACACAGAAAAAGAGTTCCTGATATTATTATTCAGCCATAAAGAAGAAGGAAATCATGTCATTTTCAGGAAAATGGAGGGAAATAGAGATCATAATGCTAAGTGAAATAAACCAGATACGAAAAAAAATCTCATGTTTTCGGTCATATGTGGAATCTAGGGGGGAAAGCGAGATGACATGAAGTAGCAGGGAAACTGTTGGAGAAGACAAAGGACACGGGCAGGGGGAAGAGTAGGAAGGGAAACGGGGGGCGGGTATGAGCAAGGGATGTTATCTGCATGCATGAATGTGCCACAATGAAACCCATGACCCTGTATAATTATTTATGAGAGGGAAGGAATGAAAACCAGCCCAGATCTATTCAGTGATTCTCTGGAGTCTTTGGCTGAATACCATGTGGACATGAAATAGTAAGATTCCAAGAGCCAGGCAAAGAATAATTATAGGGGGCAGAACTACTAAGCACTATAGGCAGAACAAATCCCAAAGCTAACACAGTGATGAGAGATATTGAAGTTCCAGCCACCAGAATGAAGATACCTCAGACTTCAGTATTAGGGCTAACTAGCCATAGAGTTGAGGCTATTCTAGACCTGCTGTAACAAAGATACAGACCAGAACTATCTAATATGATAGCCACTATCCACATGTGGCTATTGGACCTGTGAAATGTGGCTCATCTAAGCTGAGACGTGCTTGTAAGTATAAATAAAAACTAGATTTGGAAGGCTTAGTCTGGAAAAAGAAGAATGTAAACTATCTCATTAATAGTTATTATACTAGGTGCATATTGAAATGTTAATACTTTGGGAATATTGGGTTAAATTAAATATATTATTAAGATTGAATTTTTTTTGCGCAGTACTGGGGATTGAACCCAGGGGCATTCTATCTCCGAGCTATACCCCCAGGCCTATCTTTTTTTTTTTTTTATTCTTTATTTTGAAACAGTGTCTCATTAAGTTGCAGAGGGCCTCACTAAGTAGCTGAGGCTGACTGCGAACCCGGATCCTCCAGTCTCAGCCTCCCAAGTACTGGGATTACAAGTGTGCGCCACCACGCCCGGCTAAGAATGAATTTTTAAAAAGTGAGATGAAAAAGATGTCAATGTTAGGAGAGGAAAATTATTTTTTATTATGTTGACTTTAAGAGAGGGAGGGAAGAAAGGATCTGCATACCAGATCCTTGAAGCAAACTTCGGTTATTTAATATGGTAACTAATGAGTTATAGACACACTTTCCATAACTCTTATTGTTATATAGTTTTAAGCTAATTTTAAGGTTAGCATTAAAACTACTGAGCTCTGAGACTTCTGTGTTCAAATCATGTTCTTGCCAAAATGAAAAACAAAGGAATAAATAAACTTCAAGGGTTTTATAAAGAGAGATAAAGAGAGAGAGAATCCAGTGGTCACCAAGGGGTTAGGAAGTTACCAATATTCTTACCAATAAAACCTACTCTTTGAAATATATACTTTCCTATTTACATTTCAGTGTCTTGAATGTAATCTTGTCTAATAAATAATCAGTTACTGTTTGGAAGAGGTATTTTTAATTTTTAATAAATAGTATGTATTAAAATTCACATTTAATACAAACTTTCACAGATGTTTGAATGTAAAAGTAACAGTACAGTGGTAGGCGGTGAGACAAAATACCATCCTACTTCCCACTATCAGTGGTAGACACGGGATGGTAAAATGCCACAAAGCTACCTCCTGTGAGAACAGTTTAGTCTCTCCAGTCTGGGCTAGAATTTCTAAGGCTGTCTTGATTTTTATGGGGTCATTAAGTATATCTTTGGCAATCTTTCCATGTTTTGGAGTGTATTAGGCTATCAAGATAAACATCAGGGCCGGGCGTGGTGGCGCACGCTTGAGGTGGAGACCGGAGGATCCGGGTTCGCGGCCAGCCTCAGCTACTTAGTGAGGCCCTCCGCAACTTCGTGAGACCCGGTTTCAAAATAAAGTATAAAAAATAGAGCCGGGGGTGTATCTCGGAGGTAAAACCCCCCTGGGTTCAATCCCTGGTACCGCAAAAAAAAAAAAAAAGATAAACATCAATGGAGAGATGGCAAGACTGATGATACTCTCCTGCTCAAAAGGCTTTTGCTACCTGAGAAAGAAGACTCTTTGGGGCCAGTAAAATGGCATCCAAACAGAAAATAGTCAAACATTATAATTTAACTTGCATTTCCTGTGCAAATTCAAAATTGAATTTTGTACAATAAAATACGGGTGATCTGTGCAAAGGTCTTTGAGGTGGAACTTCATTAAGCTCTGCATTTAAATATATATGCAAGCTTTGCCTGAATATGGTCCTCTCCGAATGGTAAGCAAATTACAAATATGGTAAGAGCTCCAGAACCATCAAGTTGGGAGGTAATGTGGAAGCAAAGTAGCCTTTTCAGTTACTGTAACATTGCAACAAAAGGTCATAGCTACTGTTGATTCATGGAAGGGGCTAGCAGTGGGCTGACATTTGGACTAACACACACTAATTATATTCATACCTCAGAATCATATGTTAGATGCTAGAGCATAATCCTAAGCTTTTTTCCTCTGTCTCTGCTCCTATTTGAGCACATAGCATGCCCTTGCATTTCTTTCTTTCTTTCTCTCTCTCTCTCTCTCTCTTTCTTTCTTTTTCTTTCTTTCTTTCTTTATTTGCAGTGCTGGGGATTGAACCCAGGGGCATTCTACCTCCGGGCCTCACCACCAGCCCTATTTTTTATTCTTTATTTTGAAACAGGGTCTCACTAAGTTACGGAGGGCCTCACTAAGTAGCTGAGGTTGGCCACGAACCTGTGATCCTCCTGTCTCAGCCTCCCAAGTACTGGGATTACAAGCGTGCGCCACCACACCTGGATGATTTTAAATATTCTTGAAGGAAGAATTAAAAGATCTTCAAAATTTGTTAGCTCTACAAATCTAATAAATGAAAAAATAAAATGCACACCATAAAACGCCAACCAATACTTACAGCCTTTAGCTGTGCAAAACGTCTTTCACACTAATTTTTCTCTTTATCGACAGTACATACTTGGAACTGAGTTATTTGCTTTCCACTCTAGGCCAAACTTTGTTTTTTTCTTTTCTTTTCTGTGGTACTGGGAATTGAACGCAGGGACATTTTACCTCTGAGCAACACCCCCAGCCCTTTATATTTTTTATTTTGAAACAGAGTCTTGCTGTATTGCTGAGAGTCTTGCTACATTGCTGAAGCTGTCCTTAAACCTGTGATCCTCTTGTCTCAGCCTCCCAAGCACTGGGATTATGGGCATGCACCATCACACCCGACTCCATTTGCATTTCTGCAGTTTGAATTTTCTTGGTCTCTAATGTCTGTCAAGATCATATCCTGAATTTTCTCTGCATGAGCACAAAGATTGGCTTTTCTGAGACCTGTAATTAAATCGTTAAATGCGTTTTTCTTTCCATGAACTTGATACCAATTACGAAGCAGCTGGACTTTCTGCTCAGCTGTATCCTGAGGATGGTCATTCTTGATCTCATCTATTTTGGCTTCACTGATCTCATTCTTCCGAGCAAATTCTCTAACTTCATTTATTTTCATTTGTTCAGCAATACTAATGATATATTTACTCAGGTCGACATCTGAAAAAGAGAAAATAGGCTCTGAAATTTTGTTTTTCTAAATTAAATTCCTATTAGCAAAAACCATGTTTATCTCTCCCCTTCTCACACAGGTGAGCCCTAGAGATCTCAACAGCTTATAGGGGAAAAACAAAAACAAAAACAAAAATAACCTTGAGTTATAATTCCAATTCCTGCTATGTCCCCAGTAATTTGCTGTCTGACCTGGGCGTGACATATAATATCTCTGTACCTTCCTATCTCATCTATAAAATAAGAGGTTTAAAAAAGATTACCTCCAATATCCCTTCTAGACCTGATGATCAATGACCCATAAACCTAAAAGAACAGGCCAAGAGTTTATAATCATCTTATCTCTGAAGCTCAGGTGGAAGAACAGAAACAAAAAGAATCATGTATGTTGTTATAGAGTCAGGAAGAGCAAAAATAACCAAGTTTACAGTGCGTGTCAGCTCTATATCAGTTTAGGCAAGAGTTCTGTAGTACAGCTAGCTGATTGTGAAGGGAAACTTTCTTAAGCCTCAGGATACAGTGTCCTATTGCTATGTGACTTGTTTTTATTTATTTTATGAATTTAGCTATAGACTTGAACAAACTCCCTGATGAACGCTGATGGCAAGCAGAAAGACATGTAAGTTCAAGAAATTGCAAAGCCCACAGTATGTTGCTCAAATTAGTAACATTATTTTATGCAAAAATTGGCCTACTCCTACAAAGGAAGCCATTTCTATGAAACAAAATGATAAAAGCCTTACCTGAAAAGTTCATTGGTACTATATCCTGGGGAGAAAAAAAAAGTGTAGACAGGGAGAGAGAGAGATAATAACATATTTAGAATATTCTAAATGTCATCTTTGAATTGTTCCTTAATCCTGAGGGAAGTACAATCAGCTGCATAATGTGTAATACTAGAAAACTAGACTAACTCAAGAAGGGTTCTTTCATCATTCAAATTTTGATTCTGAAAGTTTATAGCCTTACCAGAAACTAAGCAATATTGGCTCCTTTTAAATACTTTTATTGATGCATTGTAATTATGCATCATAGTGAAGTTTAAAGTGATATAAACACACATGCACACAGAACTTGGTATATTTCCCTCCAGATCCCACATCTCTTCTCCCGCTCACCCCCATCCCAGTCCATGTTAGTGAGATGGGTAGTGACACCTTCATATATGGACGTAGCATTATGTGAACTGTTTCCTTCATCAATTCTCTTTTTTCCCCTTTCTACCTCCCTCCTCCAATCCCCATTCCACAATTCTATTGGTCTCTCTCCTCATTTATCTAAAGTCTTTTTTGTTTCCTATTTTCTGTCTAACTTCAACATATGAGAGAAAACATATGACCCTTGACTTTCTGTGACTGGCTGATCTCACTTAGCATAATTTTCTCTAATTCCATCCATTTTCCTGCATATGACATAATTTTGTTCTTCTTTATGGCTGAGTAAAATTTCACTGTGTGTATATACCACATTTTCCCTATCCATTCATCATTTTTTTTTTTGCAAAGGCAAGGAACTTAAGTAATTCATGGAATGAGCTGAATTGTTTTTTATATAGACTCATTAAAATAAACAACATAGCCAGGCGTGGTGGTCCATGCTTGTAATCCCAGTACTTGGGAGGCTGAGACAGGAGGATCATAGGTTCAGGGCCAGCCTCAGCTGCTTGTGAGGCCCTCCACAAGTTAGTGAGACACTGTTTCAAAATAAAGAATAAAAATAGGGCTGGGGGTGTAGCTCAGAGGTAGAATGCCCCTGGGTTCAATCCCCAGTACCACTAAATAAATAAATAAATAAATACATATATATATATATATATATAAACATAAACACTCTAAAATTT
>PVJS01009040.1:35675-51528 GCA_004027185.1 Glis glis
AAAGTATAAAAAAATAGGGCCGGGGGCGTAGCGCGGAGGTAGAACGCCCCTGCGTTCAATCCCGGTGCCGCAAAAAAAAAAAAAAAAGAAAATGGTTCAAATTGAAATGTTTTGTATCATATCAATTTAAAGAACTCTAATTCCCTCTGAGCCCTTAGTTCAAATGAGAAAATCTTTATTTGGTGCACTGGAAATGTTTTCTCTTCCCAATGCCTATTTTTGCTGTTTGAAATGCGTTAGTCACATGTCAGAAAAAGAGTAAGAGATGATCTCAACAGCTGTCCGAGAGAGTTGAGCTCTTCTGTGATAGATTTTAAGAGCAACCACTTTGCTGGGCTTGGGTACTGAATCCGTGCTTTTGTAAAGGATGTTTTTCTGCAGGGGTAACACCAACTGAAACAGGGAGCTTGGGCACACCCTTTTTCCAACTCACCTTTAGCACACTTTCACAACCCCTTTTGTAGCTTCTTACAGTTATTGTGTAGAAGCTTATTTATAAATTAGGTGCTATATCTTAATTAACTTCAGATGCCATTATAACCCATGCACACACAAACACGTTTGTTTGAAAGAAAATAACAAAACAAAAACTGAATTATTACTTTCTCTATTTTTTCAAGAAAGTTGATCCATATTTCCAAACTTACAGGATTTAAGGGCACAGATTCATGGTGACTATGGTTTTTATGCCGGCTCGATATAAGTTTTCTCAGCCCTAAAAGATCAAAGAAATTTTCATCAGACTTCGATCTCAGCCTGGTGGGAAACCTGTGAGAACATATTTTTACACTAAGAGAAGTATAAGAAGGGCAAAGAAGAAATTCATTGAAACTTAAAAGTGGCCAAACACAACAGGAAACAGTGCTGTGCTAATCTTACCCCACTGAGTCAGTGTTCTAGAGACAGGCCACATCTTAATTGAGTCATCCAATTTCTACACCCTCGCCTAGCATGAAGCTGGCTTTTAACTTCTTGTATGGCCACCACCACTTCCTCTCCAGCAGGGTGGGTGGCAAGGCTGCAGACAGGCACGGAAGCCGTAGGACGTGGAAAGTTGAAATCAACTTGCTATGGAGGGGCATTTAATGCCTAGAAATTCAGGTACACACATTTACAAGTAATCCAGGTATGCACACTCCATGAGTGTGTGCCTTGAAGTCAGTATGAGATGGAAGAAAGGAACCTGTAAGTCTGAATACAATTCTAATGCTTATATATCAAGTAAGTACTTTTAGCTGAACAACCTCCCAAGTTAAAGCAACCTCTTATCTTCAGCTGAGCCGAAGAAACAGTGGCTTATTCCAACAGAAAAGGAAGTTTGATGCTTCTAAGTTACTCCAAGTTGGTTCAGCCCTGTATTTTATGAATGATTTAAAGTGATTTTCCAGACTAATTATGATTATACCCACATTTGGTCTATTTGTTGGCTTTATGCAATCTTTGCATAAAATGTGGTGTCATACTGTTTTAAGTTAAGAAGGAGAAATGGAGAAATAATTCTTTTTTTGAGGTATTGGGGATTGAACCCAGGGGCATTCTACCTCCGAGCTATACCCCCAGCCCTATTTTTATTTCTATTTTTTTTTATTTTGAAACAGGGTCTCACTAAGTTGTGGAGGGCCTCACTAAGTAGCTGAGGCTGGCCACAAACCTGCGATCCTCCTGTCTCAGCCTCCCAAGTACTGGGATTACAAGCGTGTGCCACCACGCCCGGCTAGAAATAATAATTAATAATAACAATAATAATAAAAATAATGATAATAATGATAATCAGAGTTTGAAGGCACAGAGAGGGACAAGTTTTTCAAGTCAAGCGTCCTCTGCAATGCTGTTACAGAGACCGTCCTTGCTTTTGTGTCCTCGGAATCCACAGGGCAATCTTAATGAATGGTAGAGGATTATTTATGCATGTTGGTCAACTCTGTCACTGCAGAGAATACTCAGGGAGGATGGGAATACCCTAAGGATGGGAATACCATCCTAAGGATGTTCATAGGGAGTATGGGAATACCACTCTGCTCCCTAAGACTGTTGCTCAGAAACAGTCGTTGAGGGGATCATTCATTCTTATCATCTCTCAGGGGTGCATTCAGTGGCAGGAGATCAACAATACAACACAGCTCTCTACCTGGTAGCATTCTTACAGATAGAAGTCAGAGAAAAATTCTTGTGAGCAACTGCTTCCCAAGTCTTTTCCATCCATGGTAGAGCAAGCTAAGAACTCACCTACAACTATTAGAATCAGGAGGGGGAGCAGCAGCAGCAGCCACAGCAATTCATATCTTGAACCTGTAATTGGGAACATTGGACATTTTAAAGGAAAATAAGCAACCTTTAAGATAAAACAAAGTAGCTGGGTATGGTAGTGTATGCCTATAATCCCAGTGCTTGGGAGGCTGAGACAGGAGGACCACAGGTTCAAGACTCAGCAACTTAGCAAGACACTCAGCAACCTAGTGAGACCCTGTTTCAAAACAAAAAATAAAAAGGGCTCGGGATATAGCTTGAAGGGAGAATGCCCCTGTGTTCAATCCCCTGTACACACACACACACACACACACACACACACACACACACACAGATTAAACAAAGTACTGCACTCTCAAATAACCAAAAGCAATCGGCTTTTCTTCATATTTGAAGGTGGTGATGGGAGAAAGGAGAATGTAATGGTAAAGAGAAATGCTTACTTTCTTCTTTGCACCTCGTATTGCTGGTGAGTGTGCATTCCTCAAGGATTCCATGTTCACACCTGGAAAAAAGTATGGAGACAATTCAGAAAGTCTGAGCTGAGTCCTTCATCCTGGTTAATGGCATGTTATAAATTACAGGCTATTTTATTCACCTTTGTATTTCTGGCAAACATATTTTCCCTCCAGTATGTTTATATCACCCATCTAAAGCTAGTGTAAGTTAATGGCATAATTTTGAATGTTTGGATGAAAAAATATCTTAAGGAGTGACACTGTATTTTAAGATATCAAGAGTTAAAGAAGGTAATAAAATGCTGACATATGAGAGAGGAAGAAATACACACAAAGATAAAACTGGTAATAAACTGAACTCTTTAAACACTATAGCTTAAAATACACACTCTCTCTCTCTCTCTCTCTCTCTCTCTCTCTCTCTCATACTGGGGATTGAATCCAGGGCATTCTACCTCTGAGCTAACATCACTTTTTACCCCCACTTTAACCCCCACTTTAACATCACTTTAACCCCAACACTTTTTATTTTCTATTTTGAAACAGGGTTCTGCTAACTTGATGGTCTCCCTAAGTTGCTGAGTCTGACCTTAAACCTGCAATCCTCCTGTTTCAGCCTCCCAAGTACAGGTATGTGCTACAATGCCTAGAAAAATAGACTATCTTTTAAAATAAACTACCAAGAGAAATTTCAAAGTACATCTCATAAAACATTAAAATGGCCAGACAGCAGTCGCTAGCCATGACGTTGGTGAGGGAAGCTACTCATCTCCCCCACCGCTGACACTCTGGGTATCAGGTGGTGATTAGGAGACTCAAGAGACTCATGACTGCCATGTTTTCTACTGACAGATTCTCTGAGTTCACAGCTTGTCTCTGCCCATCACCCACCTAGGGTTTTGCTAGGTGAGCTTGGGCAAGTCAGGTAACCTCCATGAACCTGTTATCTAATCAACTATTGTTCTTTGACAAAGTTAGGACCCTTCCCCTTTCTTGTCATCATAAGGAAACCCTCACACACTTGGGGCTAAAAGGGAGAGGCTTGAGTATCTGCATAGAACATTTTTCTAGCAAATAAGACATCGGGCATCATGTTTCTATTTTTTAAGCCTATTAGATGAACTCCCCAAAGTTTCCCAAGATGAATTACAAGTTTAAAGAGAGGCAAATGAAGAGTAATCCTAAACATTTATATTTACACAATACAACTGCTTACAAAGCGAAAGGTACTTTTATAAAATGATCTTCATGGAAATGTACCAGACAGAATTAGATAGTACTTGTATCCCATGAGTGAGGAAACCGGAGCTCAGAGAGGTGAAGTGACCTGCTCAGAACCCAATTCATCAGCAGAGAAGGGAGAAGCACCATCGGATTTCCTAGCATTGGGTCAAAGCCAACCTCTTCAGCAGAAACTGAGGGCCTTGTCAAAGACAGATAAGGCCCGTCATGATCCAGCCCTGTCTCCTTTTCTACCCTCCAGCTAGGAACCTTGATCTCCAGAGCTTCCTCTACCTCTTTGCAGTTGCGATTTCCCCTACCTGAAATATATTTTCCATCCATGTGCACCCACTGTTTCTTTCCTCCCTCAAGACTCAAGCTATGTGCCATACCTTCTCTCCCATCTCCTCGGCAGGGTTGAAAGGTTTTCAGGTATAGCTTGTAACATCCTGGGCACAAGTTTCTCCCTAGGCTTGCCACGTGGTGTTGACATGCAATGACCACTGCTTTTCTTGGCTGTCTTTGCCTCTAGACTGAGACCTTGCTGACCAACTGTGTCTTGATCACTTTATTACTGTAAGCAGCCAGGACAGTGTCAAGTGCACAGGAAGTGTTCAGTGACATCCAGTAGCTAGAAAATGTTGGCTGTTCAGTGCTCAGTAGTGTGTGAATGAGCAAATGGTCATCTAGTTGCTTGGAGGAAAAACAAGGCCAGAGCCCTAATTCTTGACTCTCGGTCAGTGTGGCTTCTCTCTAGGAAGACAGTATCTCTCAAGGTATAGCTAATGTTTTCATCAGTGAAAGACTAAAGCTTACGTGATGCACGGGTCGCAGTGTTCACATGAGGAATCCATACAATAAAAGTTTGATTTACATCTGCACTTGGTATTCTGGGTCTGGGTGCAGTTTGTTTCCACTTCTAAGCCTAGAACACCAATTTGTAAAATATTAATTATAGCACTTAGTTATAAATGAATTATGAAAATGATGACCAAGGGATACACAGATTTTTCAAGATCCATTGCTTATATCAACAGTCATACCCTTCACACCTTTAGTAACACAACTAGTGGCGAATAGCAAAGCAGGCTGAAATGACCGGAACTCACTCAGCAAGAGTTTAAAGTGGACAATCGAGCAAGCGACTGGCTAGGTGCCGTCCTGTTCCTCTAGTCTAGAGACCTGCTACTCAAAAATGTGGCCCATGGCCCAGCAGCATGAGCATCCCAGAGCTGTTGGGATGGAATGTGTCAGGCCCTATACATTCCAAAGCCAGGACCCTCACTTAGAGACTCTGATTTGATTACTGTGAAGCAAGACCTCCTTAACACATATTTTTAATAATCATTTTTTTGTGTATGGCACTGGAGATGGAACTCAGGAGTGTTCTACCTCTGAGATATTCCCCTAGCCCTGTTTTTTTTAATTTTTTAATTTTGAAACAGGGTCTCACTAAGTTTCTGCACACTGGCCTCAAAGCTGCAATCTTTCTGTCCCAGCCCCCAAAGTACTGGGATTACAGTGTGTCCCATCAGGCTGGGCCCTAAACACTGGCATTTTTAATAGCTCCCTAGGCAATTCTAATGCACAGCCAGGATTGAGGATCATTGCTTTAGAGTTTGGGTAGGAACAAGAAAAGCTTTATGTCCAGGGATTTCTTGGTATCAAGAAAAACTAAGAGTGCTTCGTTTAGTTTTTAATCTGCTCCCTCAGAATAGATTGAGATATCCATGAAAATCCAGGTCCCCGAATGGAATTATCAGGACAAACCAGATCCCCAAAGATGGGGGAACATACCACCATATCTTGGGCTTCTCTGTCCTTATATCTATAAGCTTCTTAGTTCTTTCTGGCCGTGACAAGGACCATTATACAAGCATAAGTCAAGACAGGAAAAACAAATCGTTTCTGTGGTTTTGACTGGGGCTGATGAACCCTGTTCACAGGGTTGATGCTTAGTCCTTTACCTTCATCTGGGAGAACTGCCGAGACATGACCCACAAATGCCTAGACTGGTAATTATTAGCTCAATCCTTGATCCTGCTTTACCATAGCCAGCCCCATCCTGTCCCATCCTGTATGTTGTTATAACACCAGAATGGGTGCCAATCACAAATTGTTTTATAAGCAGTTCTACAGGAAGTACCAGGTTTGGTCTCTTTCAATTGCTTTCTAAGACACTTACCGTGTCCTCCATCACAAATTCTACATCTTCTGCATTTGGACAAGTAATGTCCCTCGTCTGTGTACTCCTCCCCTTCTTGGCAGGGTTTGCATTTTGGTTTCTCCCCATTGCTTGTGCAGTCAGCATCTTTTCGTGTTCCTGCCCATGAGAAAAAGGGGCGAGTGTTTGAAAGTGGGGTGGCCACATATCAGCATGGGGAGTATGCAGGGATGACTATTAAACACTCCTAAAATGGATGAGGATATGTATAGTGGAGGAGAAATTTACCATAGAAATCGCATCAAGAGCAGGGAAGTCTTCCAAGACAAAAGCTAAAAGGCTGAGTGAAGGCATATGCTCAAGAAATAGGATGATTAACAACAGGAACATACAAAAGAAGGAGGGGAAGGTTAGGATGACCAAGTGCACTGAAACAAATGCTTTTGCCAACTAATTCCTTCAGGAGCGGGGAAGAAGTTGGAAGGTACATATTCAGGGAGGAGGAAGCTGTTACTGGCCGCCGAGGTTACTGAACTAACTTTGTTCTGATTTCTCAGTTTACTTTCCAAAGTCCATAAATCCTGATAAGAGATACTATAGTTTAAGGAAAAGAACATTTGAAGTTCTAAAGACCTTGGTCAAATCTTTAGTAGCTATAAAATCTTCAGCGAAGTACTTAGTCTCTCTAAGTCTAATTTTGTCATGTGTCCAGTGGAGATAATACTTCTCTTGCCTTGCTATCAGAATACACTTGCCCTGCCTAGTAAGTATTCACAGTTCCCTCTTCTCTCCCCTTTCTTCCTATTCCATGTCCTTCCAGGATGGGCAAGCAAAAACATATTTAGGACAAAATTTACCATCAGGTTTGTTATCTTAATAAAAACAATTTTAAATAATATTCAATGTTGCTTTAAATGACTTTAGAAATAAAGCAAGTCACTGTATTGCTATTACTATGCATTAAACAACACTGTTCCTGGAAAATTCATGTATCTGCATGTTTATTAAACACACAATAGTGTGTGCTAGGCAGTTTCTAGGAGCTGGAGATACTGTGGGAAATAAGACAAATCCTTTGTCTCCAAGGCCTTCACCTTCTCAGGCAGACAATGCTCAAATAAATATATCATGTCAAGTGGTGATACGTGCTATGGGGAAAATTAGATTGGCATAAGGGGATAGATAATGAAGAGGAAAACAGCTAGGGACTCTATTAATGGTAGAACTAACTTAAAAAGATATGCAAAGTTAGATGTGGTGGCACACACCTGTAATCCCAGCACTTGGGAAACTGAGGCAGGAAGATTGCGGGTTCCAGGCCAGCCTCAGCAACTTAGTTAGACCCTGTTTCATAATAAAAAATAAAATAGGTCTGGGGTATACCTCAGAGGTAGAACGCCCCTGGGTTCAATCCCCAGTATCAAAAAAAAAAAAAGATGTGCAAAGTCTAATTCGCTCCACTCACACATACAGCAAAAAATAATTTATGCTGTGTTTCCTAAGTACATGACTTTCTTAATAACCTCACTGCATTCTTTTTGATAAAGCAGAATATTTACAACATACACAAATTATGAAATGTAAATATATGATATTTTAGTAAAAACAGGCTGTCAAAAGAAAAAATAAGCAAACCACAGAAACCCTGAATAAAATTCAAACACAGTACATCAGGGCTGCATAACAATGTAGCAGCATCCTACAGAAAACAGAGTGAAACAGTTGTATTCCTTGCCAGTGGTATTGTACTGGTTTTAAAGTGAATCAAACCCTTCAATGAATTACCATGCAGAATGAGCATAGCACAATGACTACAGCATGGTAGGGGATTTAACAGATCACAAATTCTTTCTTTCCTCCAAAATATACAACCTAAATTTATTAAAATATGAAAATGAGTGGCTCTTTTCCTGAAAATAAGATCTTAAAAATACACTATTTTCTAAGTATATTAACACATATGCTAATTGTAAAAAATTTGGAAAAAGAAAGTATAAAAAACACCTATATGTCAAATATCTTGAGGTATTATTTTGTTATACTCCTATACGTATAAATACACATACATATGTATACATACGTGACTATACATATATGTGACCAGTATGTATAATGTGTATGCAGTATACTGCAGAATCCTTCTTATTGGATACAGTGCTGTGGTAAGGAAATTTTTAATACTTTTATTGGTGCAATGTAATTATACATACATGCACACATCATTTAGGAATTTTTTTTCTGCAGTACCGGGGATTGAACCCAGGGGCATTCTACCTCTGAGCTACACTCCCAGCCCTATTTTTTATCCTTTATTTTGAAACCAGGTCTCACGAAGTTGTGGAGGGCCTCACTAAGTAGCTGAGGCTGGCAGGAATTTTTGATTGATCAAAAATGTCAGTTCACAAATGGAATCACTGAAAAAGTACTGTAAGTACATTATTTTAATTTACAGAAAATCATTATATAATCATTTACCATTTATTCCTTATAAATTAATTACTGTGTCAGTGGGTATAAACATTTCAAGTTTTTGACCCATATATCCAAATTTCTTTCTCTTCTTTTTTGTGTGTGTGTTGCTGGGATAGAACCCACAGGCATTCTACCTCTGAGCTACACCCTCAGCCCTGTTTTATTTTTATTTGGAAACAGCCTCACTAAACTGCAAAGGGCCTCACTAAGTAGCTGAGGCTGGCTCCAAACCTGAGATAATATTGTCTCAGCCTCCCCGAAGTACTGGGATTACAAATGTGTGCCACCACATCTGGCTCCAAATTTCTTTCTTAAAGGTTTGCAACCATTTACATTTCTATAATGGTAGGTGAGAGTTCTTATCTCATAAGCAAACTCCCTAGGGCTAAGATCACTTCTTAAGTGAAAATAAAACAAACAGACAGAAATGCTTGACAGTTTGATATGCAAAGCATATTAGCTTTCTTTCAACTTGCATTTTAGATTTTTAAAATATGAACAAAGACTTCAAATCATAGGGCAAATTGATCCTGTTTAGCAAGTTATAAAACAGTGAAGAAGCCATTCTTCAAAGCTATTTGGAAAAGGGAAAATGAAAAAGGTTAAGTACAAATGGGTGGCATTATAAGAGAGTTTTTCCATAAGGTTTATTAAAATCTGGACAGGAGGCTAAGGAGACCATTAGAATCTTTTTATACACATGACTCACACCAGTTTTGTACTTTGAGTGCTGGAAGCCTGGGAGGCCAACCATGAAACCTTCTACAGTCCTTTTTGGGTCTATTAATCTATTGTATAAACCTCACAAACCCGGATGTTGCTTCCCATTACCTTCCTGTCTTCACAATGCAATCGAGAAAGATCCATATCTGTATGTAATAGTAGTCAACTTCAAGTTGGAAAAAAAGCTTGCATGGTTGTATTTGCTTAGCTTCCAATTTGCTAGTGTTTGAAGCATTTCTGATCTGAAGTTGGTTTGCATTTCAAAATACTGACTTTTAAAATATTGATGGTTTCTGTCCGTTGCTTTTCTAGTTCATCTAGTTATTCAGCTGCAAAATGCAAATATATTTTGCAGGCCTCAGGGCCAGAACTAAAAGCATTTTTAGAGGCTGGGCTGAAGGGAAGTGCTGAGACATATCCTTTAAGGGTGGAACGCTCTTGCTTTCAGAGCTGCATCATTGTTATGATACATCCTAGTCAGTTTTGAGATGATAAGCTTTAATACCCACAAAGAAGTCTTCTTTTGCTCATGAGAAATGGAACTAAATTGACAAAGTTAATTCCAGAGGCATGTGTCATTGGTAAATTTTACTTATTCATAACCATGTCGAACAAGTGTGATAAAGAAAAAAAATGGTCTTTGGACAATAATTTCATAGTTGTTTTTTCCCCCTCCAGTAATGCTATAACGGCAGAGGAGAACCAAAAGTTGTAAAGAAATTGCATTCATTGTTAACCTGTGCTACGCTCACCCTGATTTTCATTCTGATCTCTGGACATCTTGTGTGACCTACCAGGAGGACATGGCTGGCAGCAGAACTGGCCCCCCTGATGCAGGCCTTCCGAGCACTGGGCCTCAGCTTTAGTAGCATTCTCCCTCAATCCCAGCCCCGCGGAGTTGGTATCAGTCCCTTCGGCATTGACGTTTCTGGACAATGATCCAGCAATTAAGGCAAGTATCTGCAAGAGAAGAGCATGAAGAGCATGTTATTGATTTATGAGCCGAGTGACTTGGGGCACAGGTGTCGCCTGCCCCGAATGGTTTGGCTTTGCTGTCTAGTCACCCAGAAAGGAGCATACCCGCTGCACAGCAGGGCAGCTCAGTCCCTGAGTTCTCTAATGGCTCTGCTCAAAAGTGCGTGCTGGCTCCTGCCTACCACCCTGTGTCTGTGGATAGTCACCCCAATTCCCCAAGCCCCAGTGTCCCTATCTATACTCTGGAAATAACCTCTTCCTCATAGGTCTGTTGTGATCATTAAAGGCAATCATGCGTTTGAAGCTCCTGCCACAGTACCTGGTGCATAATAAACAGTGGTATATTATTAATATCATATTAATAAGAGGAGCAACATAGTGGAGTAGGAAAAAGGAAATTTCAAACCGTCAGTGGTTTAAGTCCCAGTTCTGCTACCAGCACTGTCACCGGCAGTGACTTGATGAAATGTGAGGGAGAGCCATGTGGGAAGGTTCCGAAACAGGGCTTTGTAGGGACCTGGCCTGGCCCAAGTGAGGGAGAACCCAAGGTCTTCAGCAAACAAAACAAAACAAAAAAAAAACACTTGCAGGTATTCAAATAGACAAGGATCGGAACTCTGATCTACACAGGTGATTTACATTTGATACTCAGTGGGGTCACAGAGCCTCCTGAGTCTGTAGATGCTGCAATCACATAGTATCCCAGGATGTCAAAGCAGAAAGGGACCCTGGCATCTGTTCAGCTTCAAGATAGATTTTTAAAATGGGTCTGCTCGAGTCTTCTATTATCTACAGGATTTTACTATTTCTGCAAATCAGAAAATTTGTTTCTCTCTCTCTCCCGTTCTGAATCATTCATGAAAATGTTAAATGAGAATGCAAATCCCTATTCACATGCTCCTCCAGGCCACTTGCCTGGCCTTTTACAAAGTTCCTTCAACTTATGTCACCTCTTTATAGCCACAGTACACCTACACAGGAGGAGTTATTTCTGCATTTTTTTTTATAATTGAAGCTGAGCACAGAGTATGAGAAATGACTCACTCAATAACTCGAAAGTAGCCAGGCATAGGGGTGCACGCCTATAATCCCAGTACTTGGGAGACTGAAATAGGAGGGTCACAGGTTCGAGGCCAGCTTCAGCAACTTAGTAAGACTCTTGGCAACCTAGTGAGACCCTGTTTCAAAATAAAAAGAAAAAGGGCTGGTGATGTAGCTCGGGGATAGAATGGTCCTTAGTTCAATCCCCAGTACCACAAAATAAATAAATAAATTTAATGAAATGAAATAAAAATAACCCCAAAGTAGGAGTGGCTAAGGAAGGACTCAGAGAGCACTTCTGGTCCAAATCTGAGCTCTGTTTCATGTTTGTGAAATAGTTTCTCAATTACTTTTACTTCATCTATGTACACAAACAACTCAATTGGTTTTCAGACAATTGCTGGCAAAAATCCTGGGGGTTCATTATATGATGAGCCTTCAAAACAAATGGATGTTGGCGTGGGGGAAGAGAGGTCTCTGAAAGGGTTTCTCTGAGAACCATAAGTCAGCCCCAAGTGCTCTAGTCTGAGAAAACTGCAGCAGGACCCCCAAAGCCAGGGCTCTGGCTGGCAGGAAGGACAAAGCTGGGCACCCCCACACCATAGTTTGGGAGGAGCCGAGTCTGCGTCTGCCTCCCTGCAGTAGGGGCCTGAGGGTGAGGACCACCTTGACCCTGAGTGCAGTATCAGGCAGGGGCAGAGAGCTGGAACACACATCATTAGATCTGGATGCCAGCCCACACCAGAATCTTTGCATGTGCTCCCTTTGAACTTACCAGAAACAAGGATAAATGAGAATTTGTCCCTGTTATCAGATGATAAGAAACTCGGAGAACAAGAAGATGTTCATGCCTTGTCTGTAGCATCAGTATAGAATTGCCTTCTGTAGCCATCCAGATTGTTAGGTTATTGAGTAGAAGAAATGACGCAGGAATGGCTACATCCAGAAGATGCCCCACCCCCGCCCCATGCCACCCCATTCAGACAGGCTGGCCCACCTTCCCCTTCCCAGGAGTGGTCAGCGCTCAGGACCCAACAGCGCAGTTACAAAGTGACATCTAAGTGATGGCAGTGGCAGAGTAAACTCATGAGTGGAAGAAACCGAGACGCCCGCTGACAACGTCTCCAAGGAGCCAGTGCGGCAACTGGTGGAGGGATGAGCTAGGACTTAAGAAGGAAGTTAAGAAACAAAACAAGGCAAGTCAAGGTGGCATGCACCTGTAGTCCCAGTGCTCGGAGGCTGGGACAGGAGGATCGCAGTTTTGAGGCCAGCCAAGGCAATTTAGGGAGACCTCAGCAACTTAACGAGAGAGACCCTACTTAAAAATGAATAAATAAATAAATAAATAAATAAATAATAAATAAATGCTAGAGATGTAGCTCAGAGGTAGAATACCCCTGAGTTCAACCCCCTAGTCAGTTCCACAAAAAACCAAACAAGGGAAAAGAAAAGAAAAACCCTCCTTTCCCCCCTGTTCTTATTGAAGATCAAAACAAACAGGAAAGACTTTTTAAAAAGAGCAGCAGAAAAAAAAAAAAAGGTGTTGGTGGTAAAGGCAGGCCTCTGAGTGTCAGGAGTCAGTGAGATTTTTCAACACTGACAACAGTCACTACCAGCTAGAAACAGTGTCCTGACACAGTGGAACAGTGGCAAGCTCTACAGTAATCATGGTGAAGAGGGTTTGATTTCCAAACAAAGCCACGAGGCAGCATCTCCAAGAAGACTGCAGTGCTCAGCTACTGCAGAAAAATGCTCTCTTGATGAGGGGTGTAATAGTATAACAGTGGTCCAGACAATTCAACACTAGAAGATGAGGGACTGAAAAAGTGGAAGGAAGGGAAATAAAAGAAGGACATTTCAAGAAAAAACGTCTTATCAGAAAATTAGCTTTTAACACATCAAAATTTTAAGTATTTATGTCTAATTGTTGAGGAGATAGGAATGACTTTTTATTTAATTAACTCATGATGTTTTTCTCTATAATGGACATGTTCACTGTATAATAACAAAGGCACAACTATAGGGTAGCAGAAGTGTGGTCAGCCTAAAGATCTGTATTTATTTATCATTTGTGTTATGGTTTTTCAATGAGATTAGAAATCTAGATAATAATGGTAGTAAACGTATCATAGCAGCTTACCTAGTATTTGGAAGGTGGAAGTATTCTAAATATTTGAATTAGTATTTATTCCTTCATATAAATTTGTATCTCTCTTTCTCTCTCTCTCTTTGGTACTGGGGATTGAACCCTGGGGCATTCTACCTTTGATCTATAACCCCCAGCCCCTTTTACTTTTTATTTTGAAACAAGGTCTCACTAAGTTGCTGAGGATGTTCTCAAACCTGCCATCCTCCTGTCTCAGCCTCCCAAGTACTGGGATTACAGGCATGCACCACCACACTCGGCTTATTTTTTTCTCTTTCAGGGTTTCTTTAGCAGTCCTATAATTTTACTAAATAAAACATCATAAATATCAACCTTTGTAGCCGGGCGTGGTGGCGCACGTTTGTAATCCCAGTACTTGGGAGGCGGAGACCGGAGGATCCGGGTTCACGGCCAGCCTCAGCTATTTGTTGAGGCCCTCCACAACATCGTGAGACCCGGTTTCAAAATAAAGTATAAAAAATAGGGCCGGGGGTGTAGCTCAGAGGTAGAACGCCCCTGGGTTCCATCCCCGGTACCGCAAAAAAAAAAAAAATCAACCTTTGTTTAGCTGAATGTATTTCCTTACACTAATGTGATCAGGGCTAATTAGTCCACCACACATCCTAGCAACACTGTTTGACAGTGAAGAAAGTGCTGTTTCATTTTTTAAATAAAATTATTAGACAAAAAGATGTGTCACACTAAAGGGAACTGTTTATGAAATCAAAAGCTCAGTTATACAAATGACCACAAACTAACTGGTAACTAGAGTTTGCAGTAAGTTCTGTCTCTGATATGAATCAGAACTCCTTCCCAGACTCATTAGCCTGGGACTAATTAACCCCTAGGCTGGGTTGAAATTTCACTGTCCTCTATAGCTGGGGACAAAAATGAAGCAAGAGATGAAGTTCTACTGACTAATTTTCACTTGCTGGCTAATTTGAATTTTAGTTACTTATCAACACTTGAGGAAAAGAAATTCTAAAAAAGAATTTAGTAGTTCTTTTTTTAAAAAAAAAACACACATTAATGCATGATGCATTGGTTAAAGTTTTGTTTTTTTATTGTTGTTGTTGGTGGTGGTGGTACTGGGGACTAAGCTCAGGGACATTATACCTCTAAGCTACACTCCCAGTCCTTTTTTATTTTTTATTTTGAAATAGGATCTCACTAAATTGCTGAGGCTAGCCTTGAACCAGCCATCCTCCTGTCTCAGCCTCCCAAGTACTGGAATTATGGGCATATGCCACCATGCCAGGTAGCCGATGTTAAGTTTTAATCATATCTAATATATATGTGCAAAAAATAAGTAGTAATGCCACTTTATACTATTAATGTTCTTGAAAATATGAAATAACTTTTTCTATAGGAAAGAGATAAGTGAAAATTCTGTTCACTTTTTAAATTTTTTTCGAAGTGTGTAAATAAAAAACATGTGTCCTAGCCCTCCTTCTTTCTTAAAACCAGTTTCTAGAGAGTCCAGGAGAGAGGTAATTGAGACAGCAGAGTAATTGATTAGATCCATGACTGACCAAGCAATAAATAAAACAAAATGAAAGACACTTAGAAATCTCACCTCAGATGAGATTTTGAGTTGAATGCTAGAGTTAGAAAAATCATTCTCAAAGCTCTGGCAGACAATAGGATCATACAATGATGCATTAAAACCCTGATAAACATCAGAATCAAGCAATGAAACCTTTTTTAAAAATAATGCTTAGGCCCCACCACAGTCCCGAGGAATGAGGATCTCTGAGAACAGGGCCCTTCTCAGAATCGTCTTTAACAAGCACCCCGTGATGTTCATGGCCACCACGGCTGGAGAACGGGGCTAGAGGAATAAGATAAGAGCTTTCGAGACTAACAGCATGTGAGTTCTACATTTTCAAATCAGAATCTGGCTTTTCATGGGGAAATGATGACCTTCCTCAAAATAAGTCTGGAAAGAAGTCATTTTCGGTAGAAGAAACAGGTAATATGAAGGCTACAACGTCCTAAACTGGAGTCTCAGAGCCCTTAAATGACAAGATGGGCCACATAAGATAACACAAGAGTGGAGCAGCCAAGTATAATAGAGAATAAAGAATGAGAGGTGGAGTGCTACACCTGGACCCTAGGGCCAGTCGTTACTGAGCTCCAGGGGAGCCAGGGTCATGTCTTATGTTAGCCCAGATTTTCTACTTTTTAAGAGAAACCAAAATCTCCAACATTTAAATGATGGCAACTAATATGAAAAATAACGCATACATACATATCCATGTCAACACTATGTGGACTAAACAAAATGTGATCTGGGGGTAATATAGAGTCAATTTTTTAAAATTTAATTGACAAAAATTACATATGCTTACAGTTTGCAACATGATGTTTTGAATTTTTTTTTTTTTTTAATTTTTTTTTTTTTGC